>JAOYMZ010035788.1:0-13889 GCA_025802335.1 Pinguicula primuliflora | reverse complement strand
CATCTAAAAGTTAGAATCAGATGCACCTTCAAAAATGAAACCAGTTTAAGATCCATACTATTCTAGCTGGACCTATCGATGGTCTCACCATCCCTTGTTACTGTAGTGATGGAAAATTTGAGCTTAGAATGGAAAAGAAATGCTAATGTATGATTTTCGACAACCATGTCGACATAGCGGTAGTTGGGACCATCATGAATGTGTGTAATTAGTTAAGTGTGAGGCTTAATAGCAACATTTATTAGTATGTAAATTAAAATATTCGAATTTTGATTTATTTGTAAATATAGAACTAAAATCTCGCAACATGGCTACATTCTGATCTCTATGCATTGTGTGGTGAATTGTCAGAAACTGTAGACTACCTATTCCTACAACGCAAAGAAGTCTCAAGGTTATGGTACACAATCTATGAACGGCTCGGTCTCCATACTGTGCTAACTCAGACAAATCACGACCATTACCTGCAGCATATGGAAATACTGAATTTCCCGTGGAGCAAGGCCATCCTGAACGCAATTTGGCAGGAAGTCTGCTGGACAATTTGGAAAAGTCGGAATGAAAAGATCTTCAATGGCAAGCAGATGGATTCCGAAACAGCAATTGAAATGATCCAAATCCAGCTCTAGTAAATGCTGAAATCAAAATAAGTATATATTGTCTGGCATTAGCATATCGGAGTGGACGTTCAGATAATAAACTTATGAGAAAGTGGACATTAGCTCTTACTAGCTAATAGGCTTATTGGAGAAGGAATAAAAAAAAAATTTTGTGGGTCAAGAAATTACTCGCTAGTCTTTATTAAAAGAGAACGGTAAGAAAAAGAACAGAGTTCCACAGCGCAATGGTACAGTGGTTTCACCCTCTTACTTCCAAGCAATTGACTTTTTCGCTCTGCGGTCTCTTCACTGGTTTTGTTTGCATAGCTATCGGAACCCACCTATCATTCTCCAACGTCGCGCCTCAACAGGCCCGAACTCAGGCCCGAAGAGATTTTGTCAAAGCCCGCATCAGGAAAATCCTCGAAGACTAAGAAAAAGTTACCATCTTCCCCCCAAACCTACTTAGTCTTATTCGCTTGCAGAATGCACGAACATATAGAGTGAAGCTTGATCTGCCTCAATTTATGCTCATCCTTCATACGCAGAACCTTTAAAGGCTCAATTCGGAAGGTAACATAATTGAGCTTTTGATTTGAAGACTGTAACTTGAAATCCTTGATTCATCGATTTTGGATACCGGGGGAATTTTGGTTGAGGAAAGTTTCGGGTAATTGATATATGTGGGCTCTGTGAAATTCCAACTCCCGTTTCTATACTTGAACTCTACTCTTAGACAATAAATAGTATTCTTATGGGAATGTTAGGTCTTTGTATTGTTCATGGTTTCACCAGGTGAATCAAGCGGCACCGCATTGCTTACTGTTGGCTCATTACGGCAATATCTAAACCTTATATAACTTTTGGGTATTGTTTCAATCCCCTCACTCATGGATGCTAACTTGTTGGTTTCCCTTACAATCTGTCAAATGATTAACCAATAAGAATGCTTGGCTAGTGAAATCTGTTAGTTCTCGGTTTGTATCTGGGGTTTCTTGCTAATTGGAGTTTATATCTCGAATTTGGAGCTTTCTTGCATTGATATGCTCCTCCAAAATTTAAAATTGTGTTGCTTATTTTATTTCAGTTTTTTCTCTTTGCCATCTTCTATTGGAAGAATATTTGGGATTTCATTCTTTTTAGATTGTATAGGCCTTACACTTCCTGATGGGTTGCTGATTACCAGAACTTCTGCAGATATGGTTTTTGCTTGCTTTGTATATTCTACATCCGAGGACGAGGCTTAATGTTGTCGTGTTTGAAGCCACTACCACCTCCTCCCTCAGCAAACAATTATTTGAGCTCTCCTGCTTCGCAAGGTGAACTTATGATTCTTTTCAATCTCCTTCTTCCAGAATTAAAAAATGAAATGAAATTGGGACTAGCAAAAGAGCAAAATTTAGGAATCAAATTATTAAAAAAAAGTATAGAGCTATATATTTCTTCTCTGTTGGCAATTGGCATCCTTCTAGGTGTTTTCACTTTTCAGATCTATCTTTGCATCTGATTACGCAGTTTTTGCCTCAGGTTACTCGACGGACAATACACCAGCTTCAAGTGTACAACTCTCTCCCACTGTTAACCTTACCCGGGAATACACCCTTGCACTTCACACACATTCTTATGGTGAGATTAGAAGAATATTTTCCCACAACCCTTTTTTTGATCAAAATTTAGAAACTGGATATTTAAATGTCTTTGAGGAACCTCAGCTGTTGGATGAGCTCCTTCAACCTAGCCATGAGAGCATTCAAGAGGCACTTGCACCGATTAGACCTAACCCTCGTACTTATCTTGTTGCCAAATACTTTGAGCAAAGCGAGAATACATTCCGCTTATGCCTTCATCTGTACCAGAATGTCCACCATGCTCGCATCCTCTACACCCCAATACATAATGTTCTTGATGGCCTTCCTTTGGAATTAGACTCAGACTCTTACTCACTCGCTCCCAACCAATGCAAGCTGGCTTTTGACTCTTTTCTTCCATTTGAGAACCTTGTGAACCCCTTTTTCTCCCCTGACTCCGATAGCTTCAATGAAATTCGCGGATGTTTCTCCCTGCTCCGAGATCAGCTTGATGACCATCTCAAAAAGTCGAGATCAAAGATCCATCAAATGCGCTGCTGGTCAACAGGATCTGGATTATGTTTGATTGTAACAGCTGTTGGTGTTGCTGTATCCGCTGTAGCCATCGCTACTCATGCTCTTATTGTTCTTGCTGCAACATCCATATGCCCGGGCATTCTTCCCAACACAGGTGTCACCAAAAAAGAAATGGTCCATCTTGCTCAGCTTGATGCTGCAGCTAAGGGTGCCTATGTCCTTCATAATCATCTTGACACCATTGATCGCCTGGTGGCCCGCCTTCATTCTGCTGTTGAAAATGACAAGCTTCTTATTCAACTTGGATTGGGGAGAGGTATGGACAGGTTCTCCATCCAGGAGATATTGAAGCAGCTTCGAAGAAATCGACCGAGTTTCATCCAGCAGCTTGTCGATCTTGAGGAGCATTTGTTCCTCTGCTTCGCTGCGATCAACCGTGCACGATCCCTTCTTCTCCAAGAGATCCTCATGCACCATCAATCAGTCTGATTTTCACGGCACCAAGTAAGTTGTTATCTCTTCACCAAAACTCTTTGTCAGTGTATGCATCTTCATCTCATGTACATTTGCTCCTCCCTGATGGGTTGAAATCTGTTCATACGTATATATCTAAAACTGCTTCTGTCTTCTTCCCCTTACACAGGTGGTGGTGTTGAAAAAAAAAGTTCAGTAGTTGAAATATAACCTGCGATTACCGGCTTGCACGCCTTTTGCTTTAGTCCAACTTCTCTGACAGACACTAAATGAGCAGAGCAGCAGCTTATTAGAAGCTGATTATCAGGACAGGAGGCTTAGTTTTCGGTGAAGTCATTTTTTTAAACTTGTTCAGACTACAATTAGGAGAATGTTCCTTTGTGGATTATAGATTTGGGAACAAGCTCAAGTTGCGATTTAAGACAAGGTGCTGCAGCAAAAAAATATGCACGGACTACTTTTTTATGAGAAGTGATATGTCGCACCGAAATTCAGCAACAGAAACACACCAAATGTATCTCATCCATAGATGTGATCAATATTTTTGAAGAGCATCATCAGGTTGTGCTTTTTATTGATCATCACAATGCGAAACATATTTAAATTTAATGCAAGTTCATTTTCGCGAAGTCCTCTCGCGCCTAAGCCCCCACCATGCAATTTCTTTTCCAAGCAATCCGCTTTTTTGGGTTACCATCATCACCTCTCCATAAATATTGAAAAAAAATACTCTCAATCTGTATTAGGCATTAAAATCATGACTGATAGATAGACAGGGAGGCTGGAAAGAATATGATTAAATCAACAGTTCTCCAAAAGACAAGTATTTTGGTGTTCCATGCTCCAAGGTGGTTTTCAATCCTTACTTGCAAGACAACTTCCTCTACAAGGTTTTGTTCCGTTCCCTGCTCCCGGACTCTGTCGCACTTTACAATTCACTAGTCAAGAAAAGGGACCAGCAGTATCTATGCAGCAAGGAAGTAGTATCTCAGCGCCCAGAGAAGAAATGTTACCAGAAATCATTGCTGCATATCGTGCAAAATTCAACTCGCCGCCGATAAGCTTACAAGGTGTAGAAAATATTGACTCACCAATTGAGAGACTGGAGGAGCACACTAAGAATATCCCACGAGCAGTAAGAGCAACAAATGATGATACCAGCCCAACCCTGCCTCTATATCCTCAGGAAAGAACTATTGAAGTAACTGAGTTGCCGGAACTAGATACTGCGCAAACCATCAGAGATATAGCTGATGCAAATGATCGTGAGGGACCTGAAATACCGCAAACGGAAGAGGCTATACAGATTTGACAAATGGTGAAGCAAATAGGACTAACATCAGATAATGAGTCGGCAATCATACAGCAGATAGGAGACCTGGATAGGGCGGCAAAGACTCGCTTTGAAGAGCATCTCAGTTCAGCAGCTGCGAACGAAGGTTAAGATCCAACACACCCATGAAGCTGATGACCTATAACATAAGAGGTCTCGGAACTCATCTAAAGAGAAAGGATATAAAAGAGACAGTGAGAAAGAATAAAGTGGATTTCATCTGTATACAAGAGACGAAGTTAGTGCAGCTAGATAGGCAGATGTGCACCAGAATGTGGCCGGATGACAATTTTGATTGGTTTGCTAAGGGATCTAGTGGCCGAGGGATTCTTTGTATGTGGAACCCCACTATATTTCAGGCTTCCAACACACAAGAAGATGAAGGCTTTGTCCACATAACAGGTACATGGGATAATGATCCAACAGAGGTACATATCTTAGGAGTTTACGCTCCATCTACTGTGGTGGAAAAATGAGCTCTATGGATGAGGATCACCTGAGTTATACAATAGCAATCTTCGGGTAGATGGTGTATAGCGGGGGACTTTAATGTCGTTCAAAACTTGGAGGAGCGTAGAGGTGCTGCCCCACCAGCCTTGCGCGAGAGCATAGACTTTCATAACTTTATTGCAGGTCTAAGACTGGTTGATTTACCTCTTCAACAACGATGCTTTACTTGTTATTCAGGACACGGTGCATGTAGTAAGATTGACCGAATTCTACTACCAGAGGGGTGGATGATTAAGTGGCCGGTTCTATATCAACATGCTTTAGACCGGACGTTATCCGATCATTGTCCGGTGCTATTAATAACTGAAGAGTTGAATTGGTGGCCGAAAGTTTTGAACGTATTGAACTGTTGGAGTGACCATGCTGATTTCTCACCATTTGTGCAGAAAGAGTGGAGTGCAATGCAAATAACTGGCTCAAAAGAGTGGAGTGCAATGAAAATTGAGATTGATGCGAACTAAGTTGCGCACTTGGAACACAACAGTTTTTGGACATGTTGACCGGAAAATTGACAGTCTGAAACTTGAGCTCGCAAGCTTTGATCTAAGAGAAGCCCTGGGAATTCTGACTATGGAGGACCAAGAGCAGAAAAGACACTGTTGGATCAAACTACAAAGGAGTCTCTTGGATAAGGAAAAGATTAATCTGCAAAAAACGAGAGTGCAATGGATACGAGAAGGAGATGGGAACTCTAGATTCTTTCATCACCGATTACTAAAGCATAGGAGGCGAAATACAATACCAGGGATGGAGATAAATGGGGTGTGGAGAGATGAGGTAGTAGCTGTAAAGTAAGGAATCACCGCACACTTCCAGAAGCAATACGAGCCAAAGACATGTATAAGGCCCCAGCTGAACATTCCTGCAGCTAGACAAATTACTGATGAAGATAATTTCATGCTTGTTGCAGAATTCAGTGAAGATGAGATAAAGCAAGCTGTTTGGAGCTGTGCGCCAAAAAAGAGCCCTGGACCAGACGGATACAACTTTTTCTTTATTCAGAAGCACTGGTCAGTTCTTTACAATGATTTCTCACAGTTCATACATGAGTTCCACAGAACAGGGAAGATAGCAAGAGGGCTCAACGCTACTTGGATCACTCTAGTGCCAAAGGTGTTAAGCCCAATATCTCTACCTCACTATAGGCCGATCTCGCTTGTGGGTTGTGGATACAAAATACTATCTAAGCTCTTATCATCCAGACTTAGACAAGTCATTAGAAACGTGATCTCAAAACAGCAGACTGACTTCATCCAAGGAAGGCAAATTCTGGATGGAGTTTTGATCGCCAATGAGATCATACACACGTATAAAGGAAGCAGGATGCCTCTGGTACTATTCAAGATCGACTTTACAAAGGCTTTTGATTCAGTTAATTAGTTGTTCCTGAGACAGATGATACGGACCCTGGGCTTCTGTGAAAAATGGGTATCATGGATGTGGGAGTGTGTCACTATTGCTCGTGCAGCTGTACTAGTTAATGGAACGAGTGCAGGCGAATTCGAACTCAAACAAGGTCTTAGGCAAGGGGATCCCCTATCCCCCTTGCTGTTCACGATAGTAGCAGAAGGTCTAAGCATGATTCTCAAACAAGCAGAAGGCCTAAACTTACTTGCAGGAGCTGCTCTTGGGGGCTTTACAAATCTCACACTTGCAGTATGCGGATGATACACTCCTATTGGTAGAAGGGAAGGAGGAAAACGTGAAAACACTCAAAAGGATTCTAATCTTGTTTGAGTTATTATCCGGCATGGCAGTGAACTTTGTCAAGAGTGAAGTATTTGGAATCAATATCCCAGCAGAACAAATCTCAACCTTCTCCAGGGAGCTATGCTGCCAAATTGGACATCTCCCTTTCACTACCTTGGACTACCTGTTGGGGATAGGCCTGGAACGGTTCGTATGTGGCAAGGATTAATAGATCAAATGGCGCAAAGACTGAACAAATGGGAGCACAAATGCCTGAACTTTTCAGGGAGGATTACTCTTGTTAAATCTGTTCTAACTTCTATTACAATTTATTACCTCTCACTATTTTTGGCACCTGTGCAGATAATCAAGCAGCTCACAAAAATCATAACTCAATTCCTGTGGCAAAAGAACCCACAGCAGCAAAGGCCCATCCACTGGGTAAAATGGGTCCACCTCTGCTTGGACATTAGGGATGGAGGCCTAGGGCTGAAGGACTTGTGAAGCCTAAACATAGCACTACTATCAAAGTGGATTTGGTGACTCAGGACGGATTCTAACAACCTCTGGTGATACAGGTAAAATATTACCAGCCTGAGGATATGATAACTGATAGCTCTCTTATCACCTTGCCAGATAATACATCAGTACTATGGAGGGGAATTTGGGAAGCAGCTGCAGCTGCGGATTGGTTTAATGATCACATGAAGCTGCTGGTTAAATCAGGAGATGCAGCCTTATTTTGGAAGTCCGACTGGACCGGAGAAGGATCGTATGCTATACGTTTCCCGGTCCTGTATAGCCTATCTACGCAGAAGAACATTACAGTTCAGGAAGCGAAGAACTTGGGAAGTACTCTAAATGCCTTTATAGAAAACCTCTTGTTTCGAAGAGCCCTCCAATCTTGGGAACAAGATCGGCTAATACTTCTACTTGAACACCCAGGAGGACTTTGGCCTCAAGATGAGCTTCCAGATCAATGGTGCTGGACAGGGGACCCTCAAGGAACTTATTTTGTTTCTTCAGCGTACGTCCTCCTCATGGAACAACAAGAAGAACCACCGAACGCGACCAGACATCGCCTCAGTCAAGCTTGGAATAGCTTCTCTCCGAGAAGGGTGCAAGTATTCATATGGCGAGTACTGCAAGACAGAATACCAACCATGAATAATCTTCGCAGAAGAGGTGTCCCATTCGATGCCCAGATCGGATGCTGCGTATGGTGTGGACTTGAAGAGGAGACAACCACTCACATGTTTTGTACATGCTCTCATGCCCAAGAAATATGGATAGACATATGCACCTGGATGGGGATCACTAACCCAACAGCTGACAGCATCGCTCAACACTGGTCCTCATTCACTCAGCAGTGTCAAGGCAAGGCCTGGAGACACATAGGAAGAGTCATCTGGCAGGCAACTGTTTGGTACCTATGGAAAGAACGCAACGTCGTACGATTTGATGGCGAAGGAATGGCTGATGTAGTAGAAATCACCAAAAAACAGACCTAGTTCTGGATAGTAGCCAGCAAATTCGCACAGACAATTTACACAATAACGGATTGACGACGTGAACCAGGAGCAATATTTGCACCATGAAGGCAACCCATGGGAACAGACTTCCAACCGTTCCAGCACCAATTTTAATACTGTCATTTTTGCTCATTGTACATAGGTCTATAGTCACTAAGATAGAAGTAGTTGTAAAAACTCTTTGATTTTTGGTTTAATGGAATTAATTACCTATCAAAAAAAATTTGGTGTTCCATGATTCCAATATGTTTTGGATTTTGAGTGTGAATTGTGGAACAAGCTAGAATCTTGCCACCCTTGATTAAGAGGAATTGCAAAATAGGTTATTGGAAAAATTTTATGGTTCAGAATGTTAGATACGAATTAATGATATTAGGTCCAGAATTATAATCGTGATCGTTGATTCACAGCATTCGGATGGTCATGATTAGAATTCTGGACCTAATATGATTAATCTGGACATAATATTGGGGACCTAAAAATCTGTATTGCCCTTAGAGGTAGAGCACTGTGCTTCAAATCAATTCAAGATCCAATATCTTCAATCTTACGAGTTGATGTTTTCTTCAAAATAAAGAAGTTGCTTTTTTATATGTTGATCATCATTCATTTTTTTGATAACGAATGGAATCATCGCGAGGTAGGTAATTCCAACGTCCAATCATAATAACCTGCAAATCATGGTAGGGAGGTAAACCACATTTGGCAAATTATATGTGGCATGACTGAGGAGATTTGAATTCATGACATTTGAATGCAATTATTGCTCTCATAACCAATAGGTCAACCCTTCTTAAAAAGCCTGAAAACCTCTTGAAGTGTCATTTTTTTTATCCTAGTGTGATTTTAGTTAAGTCATAGACTCATATGCGTAAGTCACATGCAAAAAACCTTGACTCCCTCATGGAACTTTCTAAGAACACCATGGGCGTTCAATAATGAGATTGTTTAAGCCTCCGGTGAGCACTTCTGATGCAATGACAAATAATAAAGGGACAAATGGATGGCAAGCTCCATAGTTGAATGAAAAAATCGAGAATCAATTATTAGAAATAGTCATTTATATTAAATTTATAAAGAGTTCCACTCAACCAAAGGCCCTTAATACTTTTTATCAAAACAACCAAGAGATTATATTGACGGTTTTCGCTATACCAAGTTTAATTGTAAGGTTATAGCCTTCCTGCTTTCTATCTAAATAATTTAATATATCTTGAGTAAGTAAAGTATGGTCAGAATTGAGTTTTCCATTGACATAGCTGCTCTGCTGGGGAGAAAATATAAGGAAGTATTTTTCGGTATATCAATTATTTCAATTAAAACTAAAGAAAAATAAGTATTCACAAAAAAAAGGCAAGATGGACCTACCCTCGATCGGTCAGGCCCATCTCATCTAACCTACTCCTGTCGGCCCAAGGGCGGACCCATGTGGTGGTGGGCCCGAGGTCCCCTGGGCCAAGCCCATTAATTTCCCAATAGAATGTTATAAAAAAAACAGCCCATATTTAGCATAGCCCCCAAAAATGGTCTAGATTCGCCATTGGCTATCGCAGACACAGAATACAAGATCTTGTTACAATAATAGTCATTAACAGTATAATTTACTAGCCTGTAGCCAGTACCCAAACTGATATTTTCACTATTTGTTTTACATCTTCAATCCCTATTGCGTCAAACCGGATACAATTCCTTTCTTTCCATATAAACCAGACAGTGACCTGCCAAACTGCCTTCCGTATTTGCTTCCAAAGACGTCCCCGCAATTGTTGAAGGAAGGATCTGTTATGTAATTGCGACTCTATCTGGTGCTGGTAAGGTATGTTCAGCCACTGAAAAATATCACGCCAGGTTTTTCAGCATGACCACAACTATAGAATAGGTGTGCTGCATTTTCCTCTACAAGCCCGCACCAGACATAACGACATGCAACATCGTCTATGTCGATCCCTCTAGCGCACAGGTTATCTATAGTATTGATTCTGCCCTATAAAAGTAGTCAGGTGAACGCTTGGACTCTTTTAGGTGTAATCTTCCCACAGACCGTGCTAAGGATCTCTCGTCCCGCTGCAATATCACTATGCACTGTTGAATATCCAGAAACAGTTGGCAGTTATTGAAGTGCAGGGTAGTGGGGTTGAGGTCTCGTTATTTTCAGGCCATGACTTGGTCATGAGCATTTGATTTAGTCATGGAGTAGTAAAGTCAGTTAGTAATGTAGTTACTGTTTTCTTTCTCTTTTCAGTTTTCTTGTACTTGACCTATATATGGCTATCTTTATCATTCTATAAAATCAAGCTTTGAGAGCTTCAAATCTTGCTGTGTAAATTCCATATTCTTCTCTACCAGAAATAAACATTGGTATCGGAGCAGAGGTCCTGAGCGCCACACACTTTTGTCGTTGCTTTCTCTCATTCACTGACTCATGGCTGATGGGAATAATTTCCTTAGAATTCCCAAGTTTGATGGCGATTATGCACACTGGGCTATGCTAATGAAAAATCTGCTCAGATCAAAGGAATATTAGAGTGTGGTTGAGGATGGTTTTGAGGAAGCTGACAAGCTTGGCACTCTCTCAAAGGAGCAGAAAAGGATCTTAGACGAACTAAGGCTAAAGGACCTTCGTGCCAAGAACTACCTCTTTCAGTCTATAGACAAGAACATCCTAAAAACCATCACTCAGAAGTCTACTTCAAAAGAGTTATGGGATTCAATGAAGTGCAAGTATCAAGGAAATATTAGAGTGCAGCGAGCTCAACTACAAAGATTGGGGCGAGAATTTGAGCTCCTTGGAATGAAGAATGAAGCAAATGTAAGCGAGTATTTCTCTCGTGTCATGTTGGTAGTAAACAACTTGCATGGGATAGGAGATAATATGGAAGATGTTCAAGTGGTGGAGAAAATCCTGCGCACTCTTTCAGAAAAGTTTAATTTTGTGGTGTGCAGCATAGAAGTTAACAGTGGATGAACTTCAGAGTTCACTGTTGGTACACAAACAAAAAATTGAAGAAACCTGTGCCAGATGAACAAGCACTGGCAGTTGCTGAAAATTGGTATACTGGAGAATCCAACAGAATGAGAGGAAGAGGACGTTTTACTGCTGGATTTAGAGGAAGAGGACAGAGGAGTTCAGGCTCCTCATTCAGAGTACCAACAGGACGTGTAAGAGGCTTTAACTCTGGCCCTATAGAATGTTTTAAATGTCACAAAACTAGACATTTTCAGTGGGACTGTCCCAATTTTGTTCATTATGAAGAACGGTCTGAGCTTGATGAAGCTGAAGAATATCTACTGATGCCTCATGTGGATCTCACAGATTTCTCCAGAAATGATGTCTGGTTCCTTGACTCTGGCTGCAGTAATCACATGAGTGGTGACAAGAAGTGGTTCACATCCTTGGATACTGACTTCAGACAAACAGTGAAGCTTGGCAACAATTCTCGTCTCACTGTCATGGGAAAATGAAGCATCAAAATGAAATCTGATGGAAAAGTCATGAATGTAAGTGATGTTTTCTATATACCAGACCTAAAAAATAACTTGATCAACCTTGGACAACAGCAAAAGAGAAGCCTAGCCATCCTTATTCATCGTGGAAGTTGTCAAATATATCATGATAAGAAAGGTCTCATCCTTCAAACTAAAATGACTGCCAACAGAATGTTTGTCCTAATGGCCACCAGTGTTGCTGAAGAAATGAAGTCATCACCATATGAGCAGACAAATGATGAATATTGCTTGTCCACTAATGCAAAAGTTACTGTGTTATGGCATCAACAATTTGGTCACTTGCATCTGAAGGGTCTAAGAACTCTAGCATATCGAAAGATGATCACTGGACTACCCATTCCCAAAGGAGGTTTCAAGTTGTGCAGCACCTGTGTGGTTAGCAAGCAGAAAAGAGAATCTTTTCCCAAAAATAGTACCTGGCGAGCGGGCAGACAACTGTAGCTGATTCACTCGGATATCTGTTTACCAATTTCTCCTTGCTCACTGATAGATAAGAGGTACTTCATCACTTTCATTGATGATTATAGTAGGAAAATGTGGATTTATTTTCTGCGTGATAAATCAGAAGCGTTTGATACATTAAAGAGATTTAAAGTCATGGTTGAAAGGGAAAGTGGATGTCTTATGTGGCCTGCAAACTGACAGAGGTGGTGAGTTTACCTGAACTGAATTTAACAAATATTACAGTGATTATGGTATCAAAAGGCAACTGACTGCAGCCTACTCACCTCAAAAAATATGGGGTGGCAGAACGTAGAAACAGAACACTTATGAATATGGTCCGTTGTCTCCTCACTAATAAGTCTGTTCCTATGGTTTTCTGTCCAGAAGTTGCGAATTGGGTTGCTTTTGTTCTGAATAGGTGTCCTACTGCTGCCTTGGTTGATCAAACACCATAAGAAGCTTGGTCAAACCATCAACTGATCTCTTCAAAGTATTCGGTTGCATAGGCCATGTGCATATTTCTGGCGTCAAGAGAAAGAAATTAGATGAGAAAAGCGTGACATGCATCTTCATGAGAGTAAGTAATGAGTCAAAGGCCTGGAGGATGTATAATCCAGAAACACAACAGATCATGTTCAGCAGAGATGTAATATTTGAGGAGGGAAAAGGATGGTAATGGAAAGAAGAATATGATGAGCATGCCACTGAAGGTGTTGCCGTTGTGGCTGACGATAGTCCGGTTGACCTCTCAAAGGACACTGAATTGACAAGAGTGGAAAGTGATGAACAAACTCTTGCATCCTAACTGCAAGCACCTTCAGGAACTGAAACTGATAGTGTCACCCCAAAAAGGATAAGAAGAAAACTTACTTGGATAGAGGATTATGTCTCCGCAGATGAACTCTCAGAGGAAGATCAGATTAATGATGAATCACAGCTTGCTTTATTTTCTGCAGAAAGTCCAAACTCGCATGAAGAAGCAGTACAATACGAAGTGTGGAGGGATGCTATGCATCAAGAAATCAAGGCTATTGAAAGGGCATAAACTTGGCAGCTAACTGAACTTCCTCCAGAAACAAAAGTGATAGGAGTAAAATGGATTTTTAAGACTAAGTTGAATGAAAAAAGGGAGGTTGAAAGACACAAAGCAAGGCTTGGAGCAAAGGAATACTCTCAGCAAGCAGGAATTGACTTCAGTGAAGTATTTGCACCTGTATCCCGTTGGGATACAATTTGATTAACACTGGTAGTAGCTGCTCAACATGGATGAAAAGTATACCAGTTTGACATCAAAAGTGCATTCCTGAATGGAGAAATATCTGAAGATGTTTATGTGGTACAGCCCCAAGGATTTCAGGTACATGGAGAAGAGCACAAAGTCTATAAGCTACGGAAGGCACTATACGGTCTTAGACAATCTCCCAAAGCGTGGTTCCAGAAAATTGAAGCACACTTTATGCAAGATGGATTCAAAAAAAGTCACAGTGATCACATGTTGTTTGTCAAGACCACTTGTGAAGGAGATATTCTGATCATCAACCTATATGTAGATGATCTCATGTACACCAGCAACAATGAGAACATGATTCTGGAGTTCAAGAAGAAAATGATGGATATGTTTTGAGATGACGGATTTAGGCTTCATGAAATATTTTCTTGGAGTCGAAATCACTCAAGGAGCAAGTGGTATCTTCAT
>JAOYMZ010035777.1:0-15908 GCA_025802335.1 Pinguicula primuliflora | reverse complement strand
ATTTAGCTGGATTCTCCAGGTTTCTATAAATGGAATACGGACGCTAGTGTTCGGGAACAGGTAGCTTCGGGTGGGGGTGAAGGCCATATAGAACTCCATACTACCAGAAGGATGAAGTTGAAAAGATAGTCAATGAGCTGCTTGATGCTGGTTTGATCAGGCGGAGTCACAGCCCATTATCTTCGCCTGTGTTCTTGGTTAAAAAGAAGGACGGATCCTGGAGAATGTGTGTTGAAAGCGTCCTCCACTTGGATGGTCATTTACTGAAGTTGGCGCTTCCGAGACGCTATTTGCCCTGAAGCTGTTGTCGGCAAGGCATTCCTTTGCGAATCAACTGAACGAGACTCACAAGAGGCCGAAGTGCACACCTTATTTTTCCTTTTCTTTGACTTCCTTTGCCGCGTCTGGCTGATCGAACATCACTACCGGGGGGTGGAGCCACGTGCTTTCAAGGATTGAAATGGGTTCAGTGTAATGACAAGAAAAGAATGTGAAGAAGTGTATATTGATCTCTCTTTCCGGCTCGAGGCCGAGGTTTTCCATTGTAAACTCGAATCTTTAGAGATTATTCGATCGCCCACATTCATGAGCCCTTCCTTGTGCACTGTAAAATCTGGTACCACAATCTCCTTCTTCTGAAGACTTCATTGGTAGGAAGAAAAGGCTCGCTCTATTGAGACCTGCCATCAAGAAAGAGAAAGCTAGGACGAAAGCGAGAGCATCAGGTCGCGGGCTAGACTGTTGGAACACAATCAGCTTCAACTGATATCTTGATTTGTCACACAGTGCACATTGTTATCCATTACTACTCCCCACTACTCCTTCTATGTGGTATACTATTAACTAGGTCTGGCTTACTATAAGTGTAGGGTGCTATAATCAGTAGTCACGATCGCACGTGCTCTCCCTGACCCGGGTAAGAGCATCTCTATTTCAAGGGCGCTTTTGTGTTCCCCAAACTTCTAAAGTGAATAAAGGGATCAGTTCCTTACTTCCGGGTCTATAGGCATAGGTGCCCCTTCCTTGTTTGCTTCCTCATCCCACATTGCAAAGCGAGACTTTTACACTACCAAACTCCCCTTCAAGGGAGTAACACCTGTTGGAACAAACAAGAGTAGGACCGCTACTCGTCATTGGGATAACTTTTTCAATTTCGTTGGGTAGACATTAGCAGTTCCACTTAGAACTTCTATAAACTATTACCCTCCTGGGGGACTTGAATCGACTGGCACTAGCTTTATTTCGCGCCGACATCCGCTTACGAGGATTTTCTTCTTTCTCAATTACATCGACCCTGATCCTTTCTTCTTCTTCCACTCCGGTGATCTACGATCATCGTGAAATCGAGGATCAGCCGGCTACTCGTCATTCATGATTGCTAATATGTAATGAAAAAATGAGTGTCTCTTCAAAACGGAATTATTATCGGAAGTTGGCTACTTGAACCAATTTATTCATCATCGAAGAATTTCATGTCCCATTGGGCAATTGAATTGAATAGCGCCGGGTAGACCAATAACACATATTTCTGGCAGGAAGTTTTAACTGAGATATTCTTGCGAATGAACAAGAATCCAATCTAGGTCTCTCGAGTCAAGCAGAACAGAGCTTTATGGCGAAATCCCAGTCCGGACTACCACGCCCTTCCTTTCTCTTGGAATTCTGCAGGGAGCACCTGGCTTTGGAAAACCTTGAACAATCTTCTCTATCGAGCTCTCGTTGGTCAGCCCTTAGCCAACCTTGATAGTCACTGCACAATTCTTTTCTGATATCATTAATAGAGGAGTGTTACGAGTTTCTAAAGTCAAGTTGTATTGAATTAGCGAACTGTGTCAAACCTGAGTATCCAAAAGGCAAGCCACCTTCCACTCAAAACGGGTGCAACTGATACACCATCTGTCCCATGGCGGTATTGGAGCAGCCGGAGTAATAAATTATTCTTCTGTTATTCTTTCTTATCATTCAATATTCAATTTCCAATTCCCCACCTCAGCAATGCACCATCAAACTCCTGAGCTCCCCTTTCTTGAAGAAAGAATAGAAGAGGTGGACGAAAGAAAAGAGGCGAGGAAGCGTCAGGCTACGGTAAGAAAGCGTCTATCTTGTTCAAGTTGCGGATCTTATTCTCCGCAAGATGAGCACTGACCCTACCCCCAGTGAAAGACTATCAGAGGGTGTATTGGTTTTAAGCCAAACGGCTTTCTCATGTCGAGTTTGAGTATCTTCATTGACTCGGTAAACTGTTCTCTTTTTAAGATATTCGGCAGGAAGGCTTGTTCTGACTGACGAGTATGGGTACTTGATTCAGGCGCCGCGCCCTCTTAGCAGCATAGCTCGTGGGAGCTCTTTCGATTAGTATTGATACCAGATTGTGCAATGGACGAAATTAAAATATCACTTCTCCCAAGGGTCGAAAACTTCAGGAAAAGAAGGTAGTAAAGCTCTTTTAACTAGCCACTCAATCTGATGCCAATGCCTCTTCGCCCATTGTCTTGCTTATATATAAGAAAGGAAAGTTCTTCACTAGGTTAGACCATGTGAGGGACGGGATATGAGGAAAAGAAAGTACAGGACCGGGAATTCCGACTCGGATATAGCCTGAATTAATGAAAGAAAATACCCTGAGCCAGCGAGCTCCTTTCGAGGATTAACGGTTACCTCATGAAAAGAAACTATTCTGAGGAGCCACGTGGAAAGCTACTTAGGGTAGGGTAGAATATTTCAACCAACAAGCTTTTCTGTCAGCTCATCTTCCATCTCTCAATGGGAAAGCATCATCCCGTGTGGAGTCAACTCATCCCAGTCCGTGCCGTGAAGATGCGAAGTTCCTTTGTAGAAAGCGCGCTCCCTCAATAATGGGTTGTGCACTGCCTCCAAGCTTTTCAGCCGGGCAACCCGTTGGACTCAGGATTCATTTGTGGGAGGAAGATAGTACTATCTTGCTCTGCCTGCGATGGATCAAGCCTCAAGATTTCCGTCGATTACGCCGCAAACTCTTCAATTGCATAAGGGCTGCTACCAGAGGGCTAATTTCCATACATCTGAGTTTTCGAGTCGCTGAGCAGACCTCGTATTCTTCGTCAATTCTCCTTGGTCTTATCGAGTGAGCCAAAGAGAAATTGGAATTTCAAAGAAAATTAGCCTTAGGCACATTACTGCGGCAACATAAGAACTTATTCTAAATCAATTTCTTGGTATGCTTTGTCGATGACTGTGTTGAAACATTGACCTACCTATTATTCCTAAGTACAAGAGTTGATGTCCCACGATTTTTACCTCTTTGCCCAACGAATTAGAATTCCGGGACAGAGCGAAGGCTAGAGACGGCAGTGATTGAGGATGAACCGTGAGCCCGTTGATTCAGTAGATATCCATTGCCACGATGTGACTTGGATTTTCACAAAAATGTCTTCCGGCGTGAGGCTCGAAAGACGTCCGCCGAATGCGCTCCCGTTTCCCCACGACGAGCGCGCTATATAGTTCCACTTGATTTGAGCTCCAGCAGGGCGTTTCTTCAACCAGACATTTATGTAATTGCCAATAAAGAATCCTTTTGCTGCCTTAGCTGAGCTACCTGTAGAAAGTCGACGAGTGTTCGATCAAACTTCTTCTACCGACCCCAGGCCCCCTCTGGGGAATATAACAGTGGCCGCCCTTCCGTTCGGGTAGTCTTTCGACCATAAATAAACTCTTCGGACCAACGTCCCTCCTATTCGATGAGATACTTCCCCGGGGGATTAGGAAAATCAAACAGTAGGAGAAAGTGACTTTTTATGCCAAATTACTTAAAGAAATCAACTCCTTTCGAGGAGAATAGATCGCTTTTAGTTTGGATGGGTGAAGCCCTTTTATCATGGTTCGTTTTTGATCTCATTCGTATTCTGATCGAAGAAAGAAGTTCAGCGGAGCAGTCAAAGAATGAAATGAAGTTAATGAAAAATTTAATACTCTTGGATTGCGGAAGAAGGACAAAGAAAAAGAAGATAAAGATGAATATTCGGAGTAAGGATAAGGTAAGTGGGTGGGTGGGATCACGATCGACTAAAAGGAAAGTCGCCCGGAGATATTGGTTCAAATCCAATTCGTGAGAGAGAGAACTGATGAAGATAAGTAAGTAAGCGAGTTCCTCATCTATAGAGGTATGGGCTTCGGGACTGCTTCAATCGTCACTCGAAAAGCCCTCCGCGGGACCGAAGGGAGTTCGCCCGTATAGACGGGCAGACTTCCCCATGTTAAGTGGAATCCATGGCAGTCGTACTACTGACAGCTAAAGTACACTAAGAGTAGTGTACTTTTCTTCACTTTAATAGTAATCCATTATACTAGCCATACTAGCATTAATCTTTTCACCGGGATGAACAATCAAGAGACCAGTGACTGCTAATGCTTAGGACTGGGAATTGGCAGTTGCTTTAGCAGCTTCAGCTTAAGTGAACCCCTCCGACATTAAGTCGGAACTCGTCTGCTCGCTAAGCCAAAGCCAAACATGCACATTCCATTCTGGTAATAGTCAGATGCCGAATCTCGTCTGAATCATCATTTGTCAGGACTCTTCGGCCTAAGTTCCTTAGCTTGGACAAGAGGAAGACCTGGTAAAGCATTCCCCCTATCTCTGCTAGAAGAATCTCACGATCTGAACTCATTTCCGCCTTCGTTGGACTCTAAACATGGGTTTTTCTAGCTTATCTAGCTTAAAGATCAACCCAATTCATGCGAGCTCTGTTTTAGCTAGTTTCTTTGCGGAGCCAGAGACCTGGTGGGGGTATGTGAAAGATTTGGTACATGCCTTGGGCAGACTTTCTTATTCTATTTATTTCCTTTGGAGAAATGGGATCCCTGGACTTCTTTCCCCCTCATTTCGTCCTCCTGCTCGCTAGCAGTCGCCTTTTCTTTGGAAGGGCGCTGGATACGATCAAAAGCCCACCCCCACGGATGAAAACGAAGGTGCCTCAAGGTATACAGTTTGGTAAATAAAAGATAAGAAGGGAGCTCATATTTTGACTGGGAAACCTACTAAACCAGAGAAAAGAGCAGGTAGCGAATGATCAAGCAATGAAATCCTCCTTTGTCGACCTGATGAACGAACGGAAGGAGTTGAACTATGTCCCTATTCCCTATGTCTTTTCGTGACACGCGCACAGCTTCCGCAACAGATTAAGAGATCAGGAAAAGAGCCAATGCGTCGATAGCAAGTTTTGCTTTGAAAGCCTGATTCGGGACCTATAAGTGAGCAAGGAGCAATCTATCTTCAAACCACTCCCGATAGTCCGAGGATGATGTACTATTTTCAGTTTCTCCATAGGTAATCTGCAACTCAAAAGCAAAAAGGTGCTTGCTTCTTCCTTCTTTGGAATACGGATAAGATCAGAAAGGCAAACAATGCAATAGCTTCGGTTAGAGCAAAGCCGCATAACCAAATTATTTATATATTTATTCTATATTTAGAATATATAATATGAGTATTCTCTTTTACAAAGATCTTCCCTTGTTTCTTGATAGCCAAAATTATCATCCCGGGCCGTGCCCCCCGCCGCGAATATAGTGGAGGGTGGAATTGGGAAATTTCGTCCATAAAGAGATACCCGACCGACTTGGAAGTAAGATAAATAAAAAAGAAGTCTCCCCAAAATTGGAACATATCTTACCCAGGGAGATAAGAATGAAGGAAAAAAACCATCTTTTCTTCCATCAAACGAACACGTAGATAAACTGCCGAAATAGTCATTTCAATTTTTTTACTTTGTATAGTCAAATAAGAATTATTCCCAGAGTTCGAACCTGCAATCTTCAGGTTATGAGCCTGATGAGTTGACCTATTCCTCTACCCCGCTTCTTCTCTTTCTTTCACTATTCCCCGCCTCTGATTCTATCTATGAGCCTAGGTCTCTCGAGCAAAGTAAGTTGAACTGAGTTGAATCCTTTACTTCGGGTTTGTCGACTCGATTGGCGATTGAACTTTCCCCCTTTTTGTTGTAGTTCGGGTTTCGGGGGTGCCATGCCCTTACAGTAGTCTTTGTGAATGAGTCAGGCGTGTGCAAGTCTTGCTTTCTGTCTCCCTCTTGCCTTTGAAGTAGACTCTTGATCGAGTGTGGATATTCTGATCTCTCCGTCTAGCCAAATATGCCCTGTGCCATCCTACTGACAGAGACAAGAAGAAAGACTCACTTGGGATACTCTAAGGAGGCAAACTAAGGATCCTTCAAGCCAGTAAGTAGGTCGTTCGTGTCCTGATATTGAGTCAAGCCCCCGGAAGTTTCATCGTATAAGTCGGCATCTGCCTGACTAAGACCTGGTCTTCAATGCCCTTCCCTTTTTTTCCTGTAAATAAATAAATCTCCTGCGACAAGTTAGCTATAGGAGTGCCGGAGTGAACCGGTCACTAAGCTCACTCACTCAAGCTTTGTTATGTCCGTCTATGATCCACAGTTTCTACGCTTATTATACGATATTATGATTTATAACTTTTGATTGAAGATTTGATTAAACTAACTTTACCCTGCCTCGGAAAAACCAGTATCAGACCGACTTGAGCAAGTTAGCGACCATTGGTTCCAATATCGGAAAAGCTAATTTATTCTGTAAAACAACAAAGAGCACTCAGCTACACCTGGAAGGAACTCCCAAAGGCTGCATAGAAACGCCGAAAGGAATCCCGAGGTATGTTTAGTCACTTGAGCAAAGCGAGAGTTATTCAGTTGCTCACACAAAGTGAGAGGGATAACCAATAGGTCATCCTGTACATTTGAGTGGATAGCCACTGCGTGTAAGGGATAGGCAGAAGACCTTTCGGTCGTCGATCGCCCCATAGGATAGGCGAAACTAGAACATTGCTTGAGATAAAGCGCCCTATCCTATCAACCTATAAAGTAAAGACCTCTTGCTCCCTTCTTGAGTAGCGAGTTTCCGTCCCCCTGAAAGCAAGGTTTTTATTCCTCATTTATGAGTGACTTCGTACCCGCTCGCACACCATACCCTATAGCTTCTCTCAAGCGACTACGTACCTATGACAGCGAGATTCTTGCTGAGAAAGCAGCCTTTTAACGATGAATGTGAAATCATCCACACGATAACCTGAAAAGGCCTTAGATAGCAATATAGCAATAACGATAAGACTTTCGTCTTCTAGTTTCTTGACTATAATGTTTAATCAGATCAGTGCTAGGCGCAGAAGAGGGCCCTAGTCCTCCAGAGTGGGAATCAAATCCAGATCTCCGAGAGAGAAGGAGTGTGGTCTCGGGTCCAGAGATCATAGCTGAAAATGCCCGATACGAAGCTAAGGAAAAATTACGTTGCCCGAGCCTGCCTGCCTCCTTCAAACCTTCCTTCATTCAATGCTTGACAGCTTTCTTCATGCGTTCAAGGCGTGACACGTCCATTAAAAACAAAAACCCGAATCGGCGAATTGACTAAGTCCAAATACTCTTATTGTACTTCTATCAGCTCTAGGACGAGGGACTTTCTAAGCCTAAAAGGCGCTAGACGGCACTGTTGACGGCTTATTTTCTTTCAACCTTAACGGCCTCGATACAAGTATACTTATGCATTTGAGTCTGTTCAGTCGTGCCTATCCCCGAGAGTCACTCCTTCACTCACTTTATTTCCTTATTTGTGTGATTATGTGACACGTCTATCTTTGAAACTATTTCCATCAGCTAAAAGACTAAGGATAAAGGTGGGGTGTAACTAAACCGGCTCGGTTCTGAGAGTACTATGACCCCGACTCTGTTTATCTATCCCTTTCCCGACTCAGTTAAGGAGGATCGCTAACCCAACTCTTTGAATCTCTGACTAAGCCTGTTCCCCGAGTACCGCTTGCTAACTACACGGCTAACGGAACTTGGTAACCGTTTCCTGCTCTATCTCACCACCCCCTATCCCTACAGGGTTTGATAAACTTTTTAGATTTCACTCTTGCCTTTGGTTTATGCTTTCTAGTTCAGAGATCCATTTCTTTATCATACGAGATTTAGTAAGGCTAGGTTCAATAGAGACAATCCTTTTATTCATAGTAGCTGTCCAACGGGAAAACTCAATCAATCAAGCAAGTAAGCCAAGCAAGATTGTATCAGGAGTAGTAGCAGTAGGAGTGGGAGATTGAAAGCTAGCTCCTGACTCGAGGGGAGAAGGAATATTATATGAAAGAAATAGTCTTAGTACACCCTTTTTCCAAGAGGGAGAGCAATCTCAATTAGCATTTTTACTCTCGACATAGTGGCTGGCAAGGGGAGTTCTTTCCGGTTGAATTTTAGAGGTTCGATTCTCAAGCACTGACTCAATTGCTTTACCGCTGATGCACTTGTGAGATTTCAGCCCGTATTTGGTCTATTAGAATAGGCTCGGTAAGGCTTCTCAGCTTTTATCCGTGATTCTAGCTATGCCAATCAATCTATTAAAGAAGATGGGCGATCAAACCACACACTCGACGCAGGGTAAAGGACTGGTCCCGGCTCTTCTAGCTTTAGCTTCTTCCCGCACAACCTATCTTTAATCAATCCCTTCTTTTTGTTTAGCTATTCACTTTATTCTAGCTAGGCAAGCTATGCCGATGTAGCTAATCTGGAAGCTAGCTCTTAGATCTGTCTGTCTTGCGAGTAAGACTTCTAGCTAGTGCTACCGATCTGTCCTCACCTAATCTTTCTAAGATAAGGCTAAGACTAGACTTTATATGGCATTAAAGTGCCATTGATGGCTAGCTAACTCTATTGAATGGATTCCACAAGCAAAGGTACCCATGAACTGTATTTGAAAGCGAAAAGTCACTAAAGAAGCTATAGCTCTAGAATCGTAATATTTTCCGCTGGGAGGAGTAGCAGGAGACGTCCTACGGCGAGGTCCCTCAATACGACCAGAAACCGATGGTAGCGGCTATTGAATTCTCCCATTGAAGCCGCGATTAGATTTTTCTGCTTTCCGATGAGAAATGCTTATATTGATGGATGAAGATTTGTTAATCTCATTGCCAAGGTCAGGCTCAAGGTCTGAAATCGTAGGCGGTGGAAAGAGCTTGAGCTATCAAATGAGAAAAAGCACGTCCAAAAGTGGATCCAAGCGAAGAAAGGAAGAGAAATCCTAGCAACCAGAAGGAAGAAGGCTTAGACAAACTCTTTCCTGATACGATAGAAGAAGGGAAAGAGATGATGAACAAGGATATGGCTACAGATAGGACTGAAGAAAGTCAAGACTTTCAACAAGCTAAGATAGAACAGCCAAAGCTATATGATCACACTCTGGATGAGAATATTATACAGAGGATCAGCTCAAAGGCCTTCAATGGCCAACTTCCTTACTGAGAACGATTGGTTTGGCATAAAAGAGAGGCTGATATCCCGGACAAAGAAGAAGCCTAGCAAGGTTAGCTGCCCGCTCTTCGATCCATTCTTTAAAGAGTTCATTTCCTCCCAAGGAAGGAGAAATCCTTGACCGAAGAACTGAGACCATTGGGGTTCTAAACCTAGAAAGCAGAGTTAACGGGTAAAAGGCCCTAAGAAGGTATAAGAATAAGCAGAATCTGTCGAGTTGAACAGATCCCAGGTGGAAAAGAAGAATAGCTTCAGTTAGAAGTGAACCGGGTGAATATGAATGGGTGGGAAGGTTTACCATATATGTGGTTGGCCAAAGTAGAAGAAGTGGAAAAGTCATACTTGAAAGATCGTACTTACTTCGCCCAGAAGGCAATCTCAGTGAAAAGAAAGACAGGAGGACCAGACTTGAAAGCAAATTAGGAGACCGCCGATTGGTCAGTCGTAGCCCCAAAGGAAGAACCCGAGCAGGTATGAGCAAGAAGGCTCAGAAAAGCCGAGTCGGCAGTTGAGGAAGATCACAAAGAAGCAATCCCAAGGATTCAAGAGGTCCCAAGAGCTCTAGTAGAAGGAGGAAGAGCGGGGGATAAAAAGAGAAAAAGAGGCCTGACGTACTCCTATGAGTGTCAGGCCGGTCTAAAAGCGAAGAGCGGGGGCCTTTAGTTATGCCATCAAAGCTGTATCTGAGTCTCCCAGTGAAGTGTCCGGTTCAGTCACACCCAGATAGTATACTCGTCTATCACATATGCTCCTTTTCCCTCTGCATATGCTAGCTCTTCCTTTCAGACTCAATGAAATGAGCTTACTTCTTTATGGACCCGATTTTAGATCTTATTTTGGAGATTTGGATGCGTAAATCCATTCTATAGAAAGAAATTTTAGAGGTACTGTACCGGGATGAACTCTATTTGAAGGGCAAAATGCATTAAACAACCTATATAAATATTCGTAATCTTTCTAGATGAAGAGGAATGGGATTTGCCTAGTCAAAGAGTTAGCGTGGGATGTAGGAGGTAGAGAGAAGACAGGATGAGATCCACCGGTCTTGCCGACCTAATCTTTCTTATCGAGTTGGTTGAGAAGTAGGCCTTGTTAGCTGCCCCCGAAAACTAGAGATCCTCAGAAGCGAACCGAGGAGGAGGCCATCTCAGTGATGATTTTATCTTCTTCTCTGACCTATGCTTGGATGTCATCATCTTACCTTGGGTACACGACCATTAGTTGCCTCTATACCACTAGCACTCCACGAGTGGATTAGTTGAGTGACTAGACTGAGATTCTCTTTGATATCAATCACTTTTATAAAGAAAGTAGTCAAAATCATAAGAGAAGCAAGGTCCACAGAAGAAGGAGAAGTAGCTGCTCTCGAATGCCCTCTTGCTGTTCTCGAATAAGCTGTTGGGGGAAGAACCGCAGTAAGGACACTAGTCTCGGGGGCATGCCCAGAATCGGATTGATGGCAGAGAATGCGCAAAGTGACAAATGTGAGAATCAGCAGCAGTAGGAGGGCTTTGAACGAAAGCGAATAGTGCCTCACCTCACTTGCCTGAAAGCAGGAAGCATCATATTTGATTATATGAATACAAGCTGCTTGAGAATCATCTGTTGTCGCAATTGAATCAGAAGGAACTGCACATTCACAATGGCAAGAGCAAGACATTTCAAGAATGGGTTGTTCTCAGAGATGCTACATAAGCGCTGTTAGGACTAATCCGTATAGTTGAAAGGATGCGTCAGACTGAAGCTGCACATGAATCAGCAACTTTTGAATCAAAGCGATAGGAGATGCGATACCAGTGCTGCTGGATTGGGGAAAACCCTAACTCTGTTCTTCCCTAAAGGGAAGCGGAACTAGTGGTAGCTCTTTTGAAGAGAATAAACACCTAACTCCTTGCTTGCGTGCATCCTGCCCTTGTTGTCAACAAAACCAGTCTATTTCGGTAAGTTGGCTCAGTTGAAGTCGAGCCTTGCTGTCTTTTTTCTATCTATAGATAAACCTTTCCTTCATTCCAGTGCGTATGGTACGTATTCCTCGGTAGTACGAACCCATATCCGTTAAATACCTAACTATATTTGTGCCTCCTGCGCTATAGGAAAGCGAAAGCAGTGCATCTAGGTAGGTGAGATCTCTCATTGCGTCCAGCCCTTGTTAGCAAGGATCCAGTAGTAGGTGATAAACCAAATCAATCCCGGGCTATTCTTCCTTGGTAGTGGGATAGCTCTTATCTTAGGTAAATACCTTTCTCTTTCTCCCGTTCGGTAAGCAGCTCCGGTATCGGCAGCATTCGCTGTATTAGTCTCAGTAGCATTTCTTATGGCAGCGGCAGAAAGAGGTGCTTCCTATAATAAGTGCGAGACGATGGGACAGCCCCGTGGCATAGAGAAAACTATTGCAATTGCCTCGTTGGTGTCTCCCCACACGCATCATTTGATGAAAGCACAAGAACAAGGCTGGTTCTAGGCAGGTGGCCGCCGCCCTATCCTATAAAAGAAAAGACTCCTCTGAAGGTATAAGACTGTTAGCAATTACCCCTCCTGAATTACATCCATCCTGAAGAAAGAAAGAGTTGTCTCTCGATCCCGGGTCACCCCAGATCGGAATCGATCACGTCAGGTATACCAGCAGCAAGAATTTCAAGAGTATCACAATCAAGCTCAATTGCTGGCGGGAAACCCCCAAGAGATGTAGAGAAAGCAGAATCTACATCTCTGGTTCCTCAATATGCAGCACCCTTCAAATGTGGGCAAAAAGCGCCTTTCTACGCGCGACTGACCCTCGGTCTCGCTCAGTTCCACATAGCTACTTGGCTCATGGTTCGCCAATCGCTATGGATTAGCAATGATATCATTGTCTCTGGTCTGGGATAGAAAAAACATTTTTTCCCGTGCTAGGAAGAAGAACCAGATGGAAGCGCGCCCGAAGGGGAGGCTGGTCTCACAGACCTTCAGCCGAGTAAGCCGCCTACTTCTTTTGCATTACACTTCCAAGTAGACGTGATGTGTTTTCTGCATCCACCGATCGAACCTCGGAAGCACCTAGATCTAAAAATATTTATGTACCTTAAATTGACAGCCTATTAAAGTAAAGGCAGCAATGGTGCTCAAGAGCCCTAGCCATGATCCCAAAAGACAGTCCAATTATGGATAATATTTTAAGTCTTCTGAATGAGAGAAGCCAGGAAGTCGGTCAGAGTAGATGAGCACCTGAACATACATATGAAGAAAGAGATTCCATATCCTCTGCCCGTAGTAGCAGCACATCTTCTTGCTTATGTATGCCGTCCGTCGGCTTTTTACCTAGTTTCGAAAAAGGCTCAAGAGAGAAATTGGGGCACCTCTTCTTTCCGTGTCTCAAGATTCATTATATGCGTCTTTAACAATGTAAAACTGCAGCTCGATTTGAGATGAAATCTGGCAATAGGTAGCTCTTATGCTTGCCTGCCTTTTCTTCGACAATGCATTCTCATGGGTGCGGTTAAGGCACTTGTGCTACCTTGTTGAAGAAGAACGAAGCGCTACAGGCTGGCAGAGGATATGGAATCGCAGGGGCAGTCTAGGCAAAAAAAGAAAAATATAGGCAGATTGGAGGAATGGAATGAAGAAAGCATTTCGTCTCACATCAGGAGCAGTAGCATACCAGCGAATATTTCTCCTCAAAGCCGTCAATCTGACACGGGAGAATACTATTAAAAGAGTCACTTTAGAAATAGGACAAGGCAATTCTTCCGCTATTAGCATCGAAATAGAAACCCACGACGAATAAATTACCTTCTTGTCTACTGGTCTTGAACTATCCTCGCAATATCTCCATCAGCCCCGTAAGGTTCGAAGTTGCCTTCGTGGCCTCGGTATACCGACTCTCTAAAGGGAGACTTAGGTAGGGTACGCCCCAGGAGAGGTCAAGTTTCTTTGTCTCGTCCTGCTGTTTTTTCTCCCCTACCTCTCGTACGCTATAAGCAAGACACGGGGCAACGAAGCCAGGCTCGAGAGACCACCCCCCAAAAAAATAAGAAAGAGAGACCTCTGCGAGTTGCTGAAAAAGTGGTCCACTAGTATGGAGTTTGGAGGGCGAGAGACAGAAGAGCAAAGAGAACTCAATCTATAATTTCCGGAACATTAGGGACTAGTTCATAGAGGGGTGAGTCGACCCGTACTTGGCAGGTTAAGTAAATGAAAGTGGCTACCACCTGAAAAGGTTAGGTGTTTTTGCTGCATTTTCTGGTTCAACCAATTGTTGACTTTTCCGTCCTACGGGGCACGTGGTTCATTCATTCAGTTTCACTCCAGAGGCTGGAGTATATACCGAAGAAAGAGATTCCGAGTTGGCCTGCATCTGTACCCGTCACGCCAACTGCATGGAGTGACCTTTCTTTTCTTTGCATACTTCCGGCCTTTGCCAAAGAAAGAAGAAAGACTAACTTCGGAGATTTCTCTTCTATTCTAGAGCCGAGAGAAGAACCTCTGAAATAGACCCCCACCCCATGTGTGGAATTGGCCATTACTGGCGACCTGAATTACATCCATCCTCACCGTCGACGAAAGAGTTCCTAATGGAAAACGGCAAGGAGAAGAAATCCTGATCCTGGGAATAGCTGATGCTAGGACGTAATGGAAAGTTTCTTTGGTCTGGCTTCGCTTTTGACTCTTGTGCGACGATAAGTTATAAGGATCTTTTTAAGATCGATGCCCATTCAGCTTAGAGTGCTCCTTGCGTCTCCTTTTGGTTTTGGAAATACCAAGGGGTCCGAATGCTAGTTAACATCATGAAACCTTTCTTTTAGAACTGGAAAGAGATCTTGTAATTTCTCGTTAGCCACTCTCACGATTGATGGAAGTCCTTTAAGTGCAGCTCTCCGGACGGACAGAGCTCCAGCAGAAAGCTGAGGCTTCCAACTCGACTCATTGGTTGCGCCTGGGTAAATACTCCTACAGCACCAATGTGATAGTCGAAGAGCGGGGCAGAGAGAGGATATGGAATAGAAACTCAGGGAGATTTCAATGGAGACAAAAGATTCATATGAGAAAAACATAAGTAAACGTGAAGGATGGATGTAATTCAGGTTGGCAGTACAGGGGCTTTGGAACGGAAGCCGATCCGAACTTGAATCATAGTTGGTTGAATTCGCCTCTCTTTCTTCGACCCGAGATAGAAATGGACTGCGAGGGCTTTAAGGGCGCTACACAAAAAAAAAACGTCGTTCAGCATCGCCTCGCCCGACCTCACCTCTCTTTTATGAGTAGAAGTGGCTCTATTGACTAACGGGCTATGTAGTAATGATGCAGCTATCGGTGTTGCTAACATCCAGAGTACCGATATTCTCTTTAAGCCTGAATTTCCTGAGGAAAGAAGCAAAAGAAGACGAGTATAAGGTAGGCGCCCAAGCCCCAGGTAAGAGCGAAGGTTGGCCGAGTTCCCGCCAGGGCGTTATCCCTCCAGACCTATAGGGTCGAATCAATATTCGCCAAAGCTGCGTATAGAGCTATCTTTCTTTGTCTTGGCCTCTTCCGAAGAAGACCAGTTTCCGAACGTAGCAAGAATGCAAATTACTCATTCATTTGAAGATTCCAGATTGATAGGACTTACCTGCTAGGAATTCAACTCTAATTTCCATCCCCTTCCCTTTAGTGGTACAATATTTAGATGTCCGAGGAAGGATTGGAGGAGTGAGGTTTTAGGCTTTCCATTGGGGGCTATGAAATAGTTGAAGAAGCGGTGCATTGGAGGTGATCTCACTGGCACGAGTAAGCTCCTCAACCCAGATTCATTCAGCATTATTAGTGAAGGGGCTTCGAGAAGGAAGACGGTGCTATTGTCGCTCCGCTCACACATTTCGCCAAGCCTGGAGAGAGGACGCGTTGTTCTACTTTTTAGAAGGATAGAACTATGGTTCATAAAGTGACTCAAGAACTGAAATTGAACCAGATTAGATTCATTCGTATCAGGGGATCAAAATCTGGGTCAATACCAGATCTACGACCACAATAGGGAGTCCTAGCCATCTCAGATCAATGCACATCCCCCCATCAAAATAAGGCGCGAACTCATTTCATGAGTGCTATCAAAGGGCACCGTGAGAACAGGGCTGCTAGAGACAAGACGGCTGTGTTTGGTGTGCCTAGGACGTAAAAGCCCCCGGGAGAAACCTTATTTTTCTCATCATAACGATAGTACAATGTGGAATGTTTTCTTATTAAGATGCAAGGCCCAGGGGGAAAACCTAAGAAGTAAACGAGTACCTCCAATTGCTATCTGTTACCCTATTAAAAAGGTCGGTTCAGTCTGAAATTAAGGAAGCAGTATGGAGCTGCGGGAGTTAAAGACCGAGCTGGAAGTCCGAAATGAATAGATGAGAAAGAGTTAGGTCCAATTATTTTCAGAGGGAGCTTTATCTATCTAGAAAGAGAGGAACATCTCGACGAGCTGAGACAATGCCACAACCTGGTTAGTCAGCTTCTCTAGAACAAGAGGCAACTGCCCGGAACTGCTAGCTCGGGATAGGGGGATTCTTACTATCAAGAGGTACACCCTTAGGGCAATGTAATAGCGCCTCTCTTCTTCAAAGATTGTGGCAATTGATCCGCAATCGCTCTATTTCGGTATGCAGAGAT
>JAOYMZ010035766.1:0-15909 GCA_025802335.1 Pinguicula primuliflora | reverse complement strand
AAAAGTGTCTTTGCCATTTTTGGCAAATAATGAGGATTTACTGCAGTGACCTTTCTCGGTGCATATCTCTCACTTGGTTAGGAGTATAATTCTGAAATTTTACCATGAGCTAATTCTGTTTGCTGAAGTGCAGTCAGTTACACATCTGTCCACATATTGGTGCACAACTCCTAAATGGCTGCAGGGATAACTCTGAGATTTTGCCACAATACACCTCGTACATTTCCCTTCAAGTTATATTCAGGCTGTATTGCCATTTGATCCCTCGAAGAGAACTTCCTAGAAGCAATATAAGCAATCAGTGCACCTGTGACTGAGAAAGACACTACTACCCTCCAACATCTCGGCTGTTCATCACACATTTGAGGGACTGAGCAGTAATCTCTCACTTTCCAGGGCTCACACATTAGAATAGCTTCACTTTGAAGCACAGATTGAATTTTTATCACAGAAGAGGCGATACGAGATCAAAAATCTTCATTAGAGAAAGCAGAGGAAGCAGAGCATCCAGTTTCTGCACCAACTGATATTCGGCTGCTATGGGCTGCTTTTCTTTATGTTTATCGGTTGTATTAGCTCATGCTTGTATAATGAGCTAAGATTATTTAGATTCAAGGCTCATTTGAGCCAAAACATCATGTTTTAATTCAGATCTTTGACTCCTAATATCAGCTATCTCATTCGGTTAATGTATGTGTTGTGTTAGATAAGTTCATAGCATCTTGATCACATCTATGAGCTATTTGCGTGGTTTGCAAATTTTTGAGGTATCACTTGTGTAGATAGGACACCAAGCACTCACACACCTTCTCCCTTGAGGGATGACCCCTGGTTTTAGGTGTCATATTCCAAACGGACAGTTCAATGAATTTTCCCTTCCCTTCCATATATGGAGGTGGATGGTAGACTGACTAGTATACCTGGGAAGAGGCCCAGTTATACTTGAGTCTGGTGGTTGAATGAATGAGAGATGCATGATAGATAGAGTTGAAGTTAGAATTGAAGCATGGCAGTTTAGGTAATACACTGCAGTCTTGAATCAGTTTCCTACCAGTTGACTTATCTTCTGATCTATTGTGTTTAGCTTTAGTTGTCTTCATAGCTTTTAAACCTTGTTTCCTTATCTTTCTAATGAAATTGGTTTCACCCCATTCTGATTATTCGTCTGCAAGATATGCACTCCTGAACTTACTGTTGTCTTATGAAAACTGTTTTGCTTAAAACATATATTGACCTTGCTCCTCGTGGATCATGACCCTAGCTCACCAGCTTTGTATTATAATTTGACCGTGTACACTTCGCACGCCTATCAGGCATTCATTTATTTTGTTCGCCTATTCCAGACCTTGGAAATTCTTTGCATCACCCGAATTTCTATCTAAATCCGATGGCTCCCGATTTTTGGGCGCCCACTCTTTCAAATGGCTCATCGCATTTGGGGCATGCCCTCAGTCACTGGATTGCCGCAACACAAGATTGCAGTCTTTCGACTACGCTGATTTGTGTTGGTCTGCTCAATCCTACGCACCAAGGGGGACGTACGAGGAAGACCCACACTCCCGCACGCGAGGGAATCAGAGCCCCAATCGCTAGCAAATCTGCATCATGTCCTTGGTCTGGAGCAGATGGAGACTCGTAGAAATGCGGCTACACTTCTTCCTAATTGGACCTGTTCGGATGCAATTTGATTATTTTTGATCCACCGTGAATGTGTAAAGGCACGAAATTATCTTGCATACTATCAAATAAATAAATTCGAACTTCCAACACAAGTATAATCCATCATGAATAAGACTCCATGACCTGTTCTTACACGAGACTGTTAAATCGAAATTAAGGAACAAAATATCCTTCAAACAACAAGGGATAGGTTTAAAGACTATCAAATGTTCTTATTCAAGGGAATTAACACACACGTAGTGGCTTCAGTTTCGGCCCTCTAATCCTGCCTCTGCCCTAAGTCTGAAAGGGAATGGTGTAATATTGTGAGCTATGAAAGCTCAGTAAGAAATCATTGAGATAAATGGAAAGGTTTCAAAACGTTAGCACATTGTTGTTTAACCAACTTTAAATACAGTTTCTAACTTATTGCAATGCATTGAGGCACAGTGAAGTTTTATACACTACCTCCTTCACATGACTACATCATTGAACACCAATTTAAAAGGTAAGATGCAGGGATACAAAATCATACATAGGAAGATACCAACTCTTCACAGGGTAGATCTTACCACTCACGGCTCATAATCCAAGACTAGGGCCTCAGGCCAATCACTCGGGCTCGTAAGCCAATAACTCGAACTTGCTAGACAACACTCGGACCCTTAGGTCAACACTCAGGCCCATAGGCCAACACTCGAGCCCGTAGGCCAACACTCGGGCCCGTAGGCCAACACTCGGGCCCGTAGGCCAACACTCGGAGATGTAGCTCACCTCACCTCACCTCTCTCTCTGGAGCTTACTGCTCATTTGTATAACCTCGCCGACAAATCACATTCACATAAACACGTCAAAATTTGTTTACAGGTTCTAATACTCAACCAGCTCTTAAATCTAATCAAGGTATTTCAGTCAATAAGAAATCATTTTCTCTACGCATTAAAACTCAAGTAACTTAAAAAGGATGAATTTTGAGAAAGACTCTTGGATTACCACATGATGAATTTGTACAGTTTTCCCTTCTACTATCACCTTTAAACTAGAACGAATTCTTAATCACATAGAAAAGGCTAAGTAGTTTTGAAATGTTTCCCAGAAAATATTTTGACGATCATCACAAATACGTTCAAAAATCCAGAAAGAAATATCTTGTTTTCAAGTGAAAATCCCCTATACAATCCCACACCATCTCAGTAATTTCTTACCAACTTTGTGAAGGTCTTCTTCCTCAGAAACTCTGACACCCACTCCTCTTCTCACTTGCTCACAGTGAAGCTGTATGCCCTGGTGTTGGTTCTCCCTGTCTTCTTCAGGGCCACGACAACACTACTTATACTCGCTCCCCAACCTTTTCGACCAGCCCGTGCTTAATTGACCCGACATGACTCAAGCGCGGATTTAAGGAAAGAATCACTCTCCACAATCTGGCAGAAGGTCTGCCTCTCACCCAAATTAATTGTTCAATCAATCTATTTCCTTCCGTCGATCGATCTCCCTCATTGTCCATTCAATGAATTTCCTTTCCAATTCCTAAATTTCCATATTTGAATTGACCCTTCTCCTTCAAATTCGTAGAGTAAGCATATGGCCCTATTAATAGCTATGTAAATACACAAGAACTTATATTTGAAATATATATATATATATATATATATATTGCGGTAAACAAAATAGTCTTAAGTTAATGGTACACTTCAAAGGCACTAAGGATTCACCAAGAGGAATTTCCACCCCTCGAGCACTAGATTAAATAGATCCAATTTATTTAATAAAAAAATAATTTTACGACATTTGATTTTTACGTGCCATTACAGATGGTGCTTGTGGCACATCATGAAGAAATTGCCTGACAAGTTAAGAGGTTTCAAACAATATCCAAACCAAACCAAACCAAACATACCCAGTAAATCCTGCCCTTATGAATCCATCAAATATTTCTTGCAAATTGTCGTCTGTGATTCATTGAGTTGTGCTGAATTTGAAGAGAGTTGGAATGGAATGATTGAGAAATTTACACTGCATGATAATGATTGGTTGAGTGGGTTATACAATGAGAGGCGTCATTGGGTCCCAATCTTTCTAAAAAATGTTATTTGGGCGGGAATGACTACCACACAACGAAGTGAGAGTACGAATTCATTGTTTGATGGATATGTCAACTCCAAGACTACCTTGAAAAAATTTGTTGCGCAGTATGAAAATGCACTAAAAAGTAAGGTAGAAAAGGAGAATCGAGAAGAATATAAGTCTTTATGTTCGCAAATCTCTTGTGTTAGCCATTATGACATAGACAAACAAGTTCAAAAGGTTTACACTCTTTCAAAATTTAAGGAATTCCAATGCGAATTGACAGGAAAGATGTATCGTGATTTAACCATGGTTAGAGTCGAAGGTTTGCTTACTGAATATGAAGTTTCTGAGGATATCATGGTCGAGGAGAAAAGGAACCGTGTAACCCACAAAGTTTGGTTCAATGACAGCGATTTTGAAGTGAAATGTAATTGTTGCTTGTTTGAGTTTGGAGGAATATTATGCAAGCTTGCAGTGACTGTGCTACTCTATAGGAAGATTTACTCACTTCCCAATAGATAAATCATCGGAGATGGAGGAAGGATGTAAAAAGATATCATACAAAGATTAAAATCAATTACAATTGTCTAGGTGTCACATCTGAAGCACAATAATTTGATAAAATGAGAAGTGCTTTTAGTGAGTTAGCACACTTTGCATCAGAATATGAAGATAAGTTCACGTTTGTGATGGAGTGTATACAAAATATAATGGTGGAACTTCAAGAAAATCATGGAGTCAGTGGAAGTTGTTTGCAAGTCCCACCTTTACTGTTGGTGGGAGTTGTGGTGATAAGAATATACATACTCCATTAGCAACAAAAGTAAAAGTCGTCCACGAATGAAAAGATTACAATCAAAAGTGGAACAAGTGCTTAACAAAAAAAGGAAATCACACAAGAAGAGGTTATCTCATGATAAAAGCGATGGCGTTGTGCATTGTCATAGCCAACGCCATATAGAATCAATTGATATATCTGAAACACAAGAAAGTATTAGAATAACGGTAATACTTCAACATTCAGATTTTTGTATTGTACTTTGCTATGTAGTGACATCATGTTATAATATTTCTTTAGCATTTTGGAGGATATGACGGTGGTTTTGATGGAGGCAATGGTGGCGATTCTAGTGCTGGTGTTGGTGCTGAGCTTCACTGGGATAAGTTCTTCAATGATGTTAGTTACACTTGATCCATTAGTTACACTGATGGATGGACAGTTCTCATATATGGAAGCCAACGCAAATTGCTGTCGTTTTAGTTTTTATATGGGTTCCAAGAGTTGTATTGATTATGCTGCAATTTATTTGGTTCGGCTCAGAAGAAAAGCGGTGCTAGTGTTAATTGTATGATATCTGGGCATGTTAGGAGAGGAAGTTTTTGTATTGATATCTGTATGTTAGGAGAGGAAGTTTTTTTATTCAACTCTGAAGCCTAATTATGTAACTTTTGTCATATTGATATTGATATCTGGCTGAGTTGAATTTGGAAGTGTTAAAGAAGACCTATCTCCCCCTCCTTAGTTTGAGTGCATTAGAAGATAAACTTTTTTAGCAATTCAATTAGAAGATAAACTATTTGCAGTGTGATAATCATTCAGATATTGTGAGGTAACTGGTAAGTTAGATTTACGAATCTCTATCATGTAGTGTGTAAACATCTATTGATTAAGCGAGAAGCCCTGTGATTAGAGATCATGGTGGATCCATCCATTTTCTCCTATTGTTGTTCTTCTGTTTCAAGTCCCTCCAAAATAACTACAAGATTCAAATGCAGGAGATGCTGCAATTTGTCTAGTTATAATACTGGAACGAAAATCAAATGCAATTTTTGAGGGCAAAAGTAGGGGCTGTTGATTTTCTCTCTCCTGCCAGCTCAAAATAGGAAAAAAAGAAATGGATAATATGCAAAAGTAGGTGATGTTTCTCGCTCCTTCCAGCTTAAATGGGAAAAAAAGAAAGAAATTGATAAAATACGCAAAAGTAGGTATTCGGCCTATTTTTCTGTTTAGTTCTAGTACCAGTAGCATTCCTCTAGATGTTAGGCTATAGGTTGCCAGGCAATCAATATAGGGCATGGACGGTCTAGGCCCCCTGGACTGCACCCAAATTATTTGTGTGCCCGTCCATGCAGTCTGAGCGGCCACTCAAATTAACTATTTAATATTTTATATGTGTATCTAAGTTCATGTGTATTTTTTTTAATAAAATCTGTCCGTTGATTTTGGACGGGATTACGCATTGATGATAAATTAGTTACTGATGAGCTGCAATGTTCATACATCTCTATCCTAGCATTTCCGAAAGAAAGCAAACCAATTATGTTCAGCAGTTACAAACCACTTATAATCAAATAGAGCTTGTAAATGTTGTTGGGTTTTAGGAGATTGAAGCACTGATTTTTTGATTCTGTTACATGCAAAACGGCCATATGAACATATATAAGTGTGAATGGGAAACTTGGTGTACCGTTTTGTGGCCATTTCTGATCGTGTCCCTAAGGTTGGTGCTTCCGGTGTAGCTAGCCAGCTTTGGAGAATCTGTAGAGCAAATGAGTCATTCTTGACTGGGGTTTTCTGCAGTTTGTATGTTGAGGATATCTTCGGTTATCATCTGTTAAAAGCATTGGGGAAGTTGCTGCATCCTCAACGAAACTTGGTCCCCATTTTTAGCTGCAAAGTTTGCTAGAAGCAGCGCTGCGGCATTCGTGTTTTTGCAGCCGAGTGAGGTTTTGGGTGGCCTGTTTTGGAGCATAAAGTATATATCTGAGAATATTTTCCAATACCTCTAGGGTCCCTGAAGGTAATCGGTTATTCTAGCCAATATCTGATGAGAAACTGGTTCGAAAAGTAAGCTGAACTTTCCTGTTGTATGGAAGATATGCAAGGCTTCTTTGATGGCAACCAGCTCCACTTCCAATGGACTGTCTGCCCTGTGCTTCATGCAAGCTTACTCAGAAGCACCTTCACTGTTTTGAACAAGAGCCCTTCCGCCATAACTATTTGCTTTTGATACTCCTGCACTGTTTAGCTTGAAAGATAGCATAGGAGGAGGTAACCATCTAGGAATGTGCAGGTGTGAATGAGGTGCAGGGGTATGAGGTTAATTGATTTCAAAAGATAATAGACATTCGTTCTATAAACGATTGGTAGTTTTATGTAAACGCGAAAGCATAAAACTATTCGAGTTTCACCACTTCCCTGATTTGTGTCTTCACCAGGTGTTGCATTTCATTGAAACCTATTCGAGTTTCATCATGTCTTTGAGCGCATCTGAATCTCCAGATCTGCCAGCAAAGAATGGAGAAGTTTATCATGCAGATAAATGAACGATTAGAGCTCTTACCTGGAGCATCGATCCATTCTTCCATCCTTTGTGACGAGCTGCATGTTGGGAGAAGCTGAATGATGCAACTCTTCAAGTTTGTACACTTTCTGATATTTGGCACTCCAGCTTGCATCATGTTGATATTTGGCTTCAGAATGAAGCTGCATCTTGATCTCTCATGACTCAGGCAAGTCTGGGGTGGTTTGGACCTTTTGATATGTCCAATTGCATTATGACTTATATGCACAATTGTTGCAACTCGGCCTTGAGAGAACATATACTCCAGAACATGTCTTCATAAGCTCCAGCTGATTTGTTGTTCTGGTTCTGCACAGTTTGTGTTGAAAATGCAGGAAATTCATCATAAAACCTGTGATTCACACCAGGTTGCTGAAAATAGGCCTTGTCTTGCATTTATACAATTAAGCACGAAATGATGTGCAAAATAGGTGTTTGAGTAATACTATTCATACATTTTTTTTGTGACATTTTTAATTGACACACACATGTGGTCACATCATAGCCACAAAAAAGAAGGATTGTGTGAGGAGAGAGTATAAAAGAGTGAGAATGTGGCTATAATGTAGCCACATGTGTGTGTCAATTAAAAATGTCAAAAAAAGATGTACGTGTAGTATCGCTCTAGGTGTTATAAATAAATCAATGAAAAACACAAGTGAAATGAGCCTAAAAATGCATATGAAATAGACTCATCACGCCTATTCTTGATGTTCCAAGGCAAGTAATCTACATCGCAATCCAACCATGATGGTTCACGGCCGGGTAGGCACGCCATCACATGATTCACGAACGACTTCTTAACATTACTGCGTAGTTTTTTGCCCCGGCTGCTCTTGACAGTATTACAAAATGTTGACATGGCAATTACTGTATTTTGTGGAAACAAGCTAGCATATTTTTCTGATCTCTTCCTCATCAAATAGAGGATTTCATCAATGATCTGAGATATAGAATGGAAAGGAAGAAATTGTTTAGAGAAATGTTAAATTTGAATCAAATGCATTTATTAAACCTTATTGTTGCCTCAAGCCATACATCAGTCCGCAAAAGACCATTATATCTTGTGGTACAAAAAATGTGTTGTTCTGGGGTATATCAAGGTTCAGCCTTCGGAGGAGGAATTCCCTAGGGAGGAATTCACTGAGGAGGGAGTCACTGAAAAGGAATTCCCTGTGGAGGAATTCACTGGCTGGTCGGAGAAGGAACGGGATTGGTCGGAGGAGGGACGGGATTGGAAGGAGGAATTCACTGAAAAGGAATTCCCTGTGGAGGAATTCCCTGTAAGTCTTCCTTTGAAACACAAACATGGTCACCCAGAATATATTCTGGCTTTCTGTGTCCGTCCTTCTTATTCATCCACATAAGGAGATTATCCAGTGTTTTTTTCATCTTTTTTGTGAACGCCGAACTGGGATCATATGACTTATTCCTCTTAGAAACTCATCTAACAATCATGTCTTCGTGCTCCTTTGGCCTAGGCCCCCGTCTTCTCTTGCAGCTACTTGTTTTTTCTTATTTTCCTTTTTTAGAAGCAACATCTTCAGTTAAAATTTCATCACCGTAAACGTTATTCGTCCCCCAATAGTCAACACTACATACCAATGATGGTGGTGTCTTAGGTGTCGTATCTCCAGCGCAACTTTTGGGTACATTTCGCTCAACCAAAATGTCAATACTGCATACCAATAATGATGGTTGTGTCTTATTAGGTGTCTTACCCTCGGCTTCAATCTCGATTACATCTCGCTCATTGTTGGATGCTTCATTTTCGATTTCATCCCGCTCACTTTACATTACGTCCTACTGAACATTCAGCAGCTTGTGTAAAGCCTCCGCGACAGTCCTCAACTCACAATTCGCAAAACCCAGCATTTTGCTTGTTTTCTTTGTCCTTGATTTAATTTGATCAAAACGAGCAAAAATAGTGTCGTCTTCTTCAAGCACATCATTGGCAAATTTTTCTAATGTCTTCTTGATCTTATACAACTCCTAATTGTGCTCATCCAGATAATCGGACGATGCATTCCCGGTCACAGTCTGACCAGGCTGTTGATATTGTTGAATAGGAGTATTTTGGGTACTGGAAAATCACTGTGACAGGGTCCATTGGATCGGTCATCCACATATTTCCTAGGGGAAGTATCGTCCCCCTCTCCGTCGGAGTCATCAGCAATATACGCCCCATCACCGAAAACTTCCAGCAATGCAGTTATTTGATGATTTTCAACGTCTGCCACGTAGTCAATATCCTTCATATATTGCAGCCCACTCTCTTTCCTCAAAGGTATCAGGATAGGATAAAAAATGCCCTGTAGCTTGATGCAGAGGGCTATAGAGGGGAGAGGCCGGCTTGGTTATATTACCGCCAGATCAAACCACCCTCAAAAACTGATGATGGATATCCAGCATGGAAGCAGAAGGATTCTCAAGTTTTTGAATGGATGACAAAGTCTATGGAAAGGCAGCTTGTGCAAAAATATGCACATTATCCGACCGCATATGAATTGTGGAAAATTCTGAAAAATACCTTCACGGCTGGTGAATATAGTCTCCAAATCTTCGACTTGGTTACAAAGGTAGATAGATTAACCCAGGGGCAATCTTCAATCGAAGATTACTACATGATATGCAGTTCGTTATGGTTAGAAATCGATCGTCGCCACCCCAATCCAATGGAGACAGTAACCGACATGGATCGATACAACCAGATAACCGATGAACATCATGTATTTACCTTTCTGGCCGGCTTGAATCATGAGTACGAGCACACAATCAGAGATATTCTGAAAGAACATCCCTTGCCCTAGTCGAAGTTGCATACGCGACGATTCGATGAGAAGCTGCCCGGACACAAATTATATTACAAATCGGAGCAGCCTCCAATGGTTCAAATCCACCATCATCGGGCATAGTAGATGGACTCGCGGTTCAACACGAAGGAAATCAGAACCATAAAACAGAAAGTAACCAGAATCGATGACCAGGGCTGGATTGGCGGTCAGAGGGTTGAGAAACGGCAGGCTCATCATCCCGCAATCGCAACACAAAGTGCTCATATTGTAGAAAATTAGGGCATACCAAAGAGGAATGCTCGAAATTACAGAGGTACCAGAATGAGCAAAAGAAGAATAATCAGCACCGTGATGGAGTTGCCGCGATTTCCAACAAAAATCAACCGGAGGACGACCAGCGGGGCGAGAGGTGGCTGTCGCCAACCTAGGGCACGCCGATTCCGGAAAAAAGGTGGAGGTAAGGAAAGAAAAGCGGTTGATGGAAATGAAGCAAGTCTCATAAGGAAATTTGTTTGCGTACGAAATTTCATTTCTGCCCTTCGAATATATTGTCTGGGCCGAAATATTTCTCAGCAGAAATATTCAAGGCCAAACCGAGTAGTGAAATTGGGTCGCAAAATTCCGCTGAAAATGGACCGTGGACGCAGCAAAACATTATACAGAATTATGAGCCCAGATGTGCAGCAATTAATTCTGATTTTGTGCAAGATGAAGGAAAATATACTTTTTCGGAAAATGGAAAAAAGGGGAGATAAATGCTATGAAGGGTATCAAGAAAAGGAGTAATTGGATCTTTGATTGTGGAGTTACTGACACAATTACATATGATTTTTCGGATATTTCACATTTGCAGGAGTCAAAGAAGAAAGTCGCCGAGATAGCTAATGGTGATTTCGTTCCCGTCAAGGGAGCCGGGATTATTGAAATCTCTCCCACTATGCAATTATCAAACTGTTTATATGTGCCTTCCTTATCGTACAAGCTGTTATCTATAAGTCATGTCTCAAAGGAGCTAAATTGTGTTGTCATGATGTATCCTTCCTCTTGTGTTTTACAGGATATTCGTTCCAAGAGGATAATTGAGCGTGGTAATGAGAGGAACGGCCTATACTTTGTGAACGAAGTGGACTCGGTGGGAAGCACACTCTTGACTGAAGGATCTACAAGCTCCCAAAGTTGATTGTGGCACCGATGACTTGGCCACCCGTCCCATAGATACCTTAGCCGGTTATTTCCTAAATTTTCCAGCACTTCATTTCATTGTGAAACATGTGTCCTTGCTAAAAGTCATAGACATCCGTATTTGTCCGCTAATACTCGAGTTTCGACTATGTTTTCATTGGTACACTCTGACATTTGGGGTCCAGCTCCTTCGATAGGGGCTCAAGGGTTTAAATATTTCCTCTTATTTATTGATGATTATTCAAGGATGACTTAGGTCTATTTTATGAAGAATAAATATGAAATTTTCGATAAATTTGCTCAGTTTTAACAAATGATCCTGACTCAATTTCATACTCAAATCCAAATTCTTCGGTCTGACAATGGGGGGAGTACGTGAACCAACCTATGAAAAACTTTTGTTTGGAGAAGGGATTAGTACATCAGACTACATGTTCCTATACTCCTCAACAGAACGGCGTGGTAGAAAGGAAGAATCGGACCCAACTAGAAATGACAAGAGCCTTTATGTTTGATTCAATGGTACCTTCGAGTTGTTGGCCTGAAGCAGTTTCTACCTCTGTTTATCTTGCTAACCGCTTCCCTACACAGATATTAGACTTCCGCACTCCGATGCAGGTACTAGCGGAGCAAGCTCGAATACCACCACCTTTAGCCCTGACTCCTCGAGTGTTTGGGTGCACCGTGTTCGTTCATGTTCCCTAAGAAAAGCGATTGAAGTTTGACCACTGTGCAGAGAAATGTGTATTTCTAGGGTATGGGATAACTCAGAAGGGCTACCGGTGTTATAATCCTCATACCCGACGTATGTTTGTGACTATGGATTGTGACTTCGTTGCGACAGAGTACTTTTATGTACCGCTGAGCCAACCAAGGAGTCAGGGGGAGAGAATTGAGTACGACTCTCTTGATTGGCTTACAGATTCTCCTATCCACGACTCGCCACACTCTACGATGGCACCTCACGTCCCATCGCCCACTACTATCTCGATTCCTTCCATGATCTCCCATCATGTGCCTCATGCATGAGAGTTACCTGAACCCATCATTGAGTCAAGACGACCATCCACAGTTCATGATGACGACAACAGAGTACAGCTGGATCCTTTGGTGCAATCCCAAGTATCTTTCTTGACTGAGACTCCGGTAAGAACACTAGCTCGCTGTACTATGGATATTGTCCCTACCTTTGTTAAGTTCTATTGATATTGAGCCATCTGGCACTATGGATTCTGTGGAGACTGACCATGTTGCAAGTTCTCCCATGACACCTAAGTATGTTCTTCCTGATCGGGTGAACAGGGGCATTCTACGACGGTAGTTTACACCGGAGCACATCCCCAAATCTCAAAAATATCCAGTTGCTAATCCGGTACACGGAAGTATGTTCGAATCTGCTCGTGCCTTCACTGCCGTAATATATAGTGAAGATATTCCCCGGGATGAGAAAGTTGCCATGAAGATTCCTGAGTGGAAGCGGGCTATGGAAGTTGAGATGGACGCACTGATGAAAAATGAAATATGGGAGAAACGTATACTACCTCGAGGAAAGAAACCAGTTGGATGCAGATGGGTGTATACAATCAAGTAAAAAGCTGATGGGACAATTGAACGATTCAAAGCGAGATTAGTGGTGAAGGGGTACACTCAGACATATGGGGTGGACTATTCAGAAACCTTCTCTCCGGTTGCCAAACTTGATACTATCCGAGTTCTATTTTCCATAGCTGCAAATCTAGACTGGCCCCTACATCAGTTTGACGTGAAGAATGCTTTCCTACACGGAGATCTTGATGAAGAAGAGTACATGGTTGGACCCCCCGGATTTGACATGGGCTTTCATTCTCATGAAGTTTGTAAATTAAAGAAGGCACTATATGGTCTGAAACAGTCACCGAGAGCGTGGTTTGGAAGATTCACTGTTGCCATGAGAAAGTACGGGTATATCCAGAGCAACTCTGATCATACATTATTCTTGAAGAAGCAACAACAGAAGATTACATGTCTGATAATCTATGTGGATGACATGGTTATTACTGGGGATGATATTGAGGAAATCGAAGAATTAAAGAAAAACTTGCTCAGTGAATTTGAGATGAAGGATCTTGTGATGTTAAAGTACTTCCTTGGAATTGAGGTTATGAGATCAAGAGCGGGAATATACATCTCCCAAAGAACGTACATACTTGATCTCTTAGCTGAGACAGGCCTACTGGAGAGCAGACCAGTTGATACACCTATGGTCCTTAACCATGGGTTGAAGATAGACGAGATGGGAGAATTGACTGACAAGCAGAGATACCAACATTTGGTGGGAAAACTTATCTATCTGGCACACACACGACCAGATATTGCCTATGCGGTTGGCGTGGTGAGTCAATTCATGCACTACCCACAAAAGGAACATATGGAAGCAGCATTCAGGATTTTGAGATACCTGAAGGGTTCACTCGATACTGGGGTGATGTATGGCAAGCATGGACATCTAGATATCGAAGCATACATTGATGCGGACTAGGCTGGAAGCCCTGTGGATAGGCGATCTACCTCAGGTTACTTCACGTTTGTTGGAGGAAATTTGGTCACATGGAGAAGTAAGAAACAGAAAGTTGTAGCAAGGTCCAGTGCAGAGGCAGAATTTAGGGGAATTGCTGGAGGAGTGGCTGAGATACTATGGCTTAATAAACTGATGACAAAACTCGGCTTTCCACCAAAGGGTGCCTTCCCCCTACGATGTGATAATCGGGCCTCTATACATATATCCGAGAATCCAGTACAACATAATCGTACAAAGTACGTTGAGATCGATCGATACTTTATTAAAGAGAAACTCGAGAGTAAGATGATTACACTCCCATTCGTACGATCAGAAGACCAACTAGTGGATATCCTTACAAAATTAGTTAGTGGACGGGCATTCCATGATATCTTGTTCAAGTTAGGTGTTGGACATCCCACACCGAACTTGAGTGGGAGTGTTAAGGAAAGTATTGTTTAGGGAAAGGATTTGCACAAATCCTTTCCCACTTATGGTGATCCCTAAATTATAGGGATCACCTCCTCCATTATCCCGTAAATCATGGGATTCGGTTAGGAAGTTCCCTGTATATATGTGTGATGATTGTAAGATGAGAAACACAAGAAAAAAGAAAAAGAAAGAACTGGAAGAATTCTTTTTATGGAGTAGGCTTCCGCTGAACCACGTAAATCCTTGTGTCCTTGTTCTTAGTCACAAATTCAATACTATCTGTTCAGCAGTCATCAATCGATGAATAGGCAGTGCAGGACACAGGTACGGTGGGATTGTTAGGCTGACGGCTTGAGGGGGTGCGGGCGAGGCATAACCCAAGTACGACAAACAGGCACAGACGAGTCCATCTGAATCACTTCCAATTCACGAGTCAAAGCAAATGTCTGCGAGAAGGAGCCAGGATTACAAATGTTTAATTCTCGATCCAACAGGGATTTTAGGTCGGCAATAAACATGGCTATAAGATCATCTTCGCAAACATCCACACGTAAGTCAATAATGGTTCATACTCGGCTTGGTAAGCCATCATCGTCGTCTTTTGATGGAGTTTAGATAAAGTACCCATCGGATTCTGGTAAAATTGGGTATCAGACCGAATCTGGACTTGAGAAATAAAATTCGCCCAAGTAGTAATCTTACCATTGCACTTTAGGTAACGAAACCAATCTGCCGCTTCTCCCTCAAGATAAATGGATACAAACTAAAGTTTTTGATCATCGGGTGTATCGTAGTGAGCAACATATTCGTAAATTCGGAAACACTAAACATGGAGATCAGAACCATCAAATCTAGGAGCATCAAAATGAAGCTTCGGCATATGCAATGCCGGAGGATCTGCAGACGCAACATGGATCTGGGTTTTCTATGGAGCTTTGCCAAGAATGCCACCTGTTACTTGTAGGATTTTCGAGTGCGCAATAGTATTGTTCAGGGTAGCCATTTGCACCACGAGAGCACCGAATTTGACATCCATTCGCAAAATGCGTGATTCTGTTGGGCGCAGCGGAAAAATATAATAATAGAAGAATCAGGCAGCTACAGTAAATAAATGGACACCAAGAATTTAACGTGGTTCACCTTCAATCTTGGGCTACGTACACGGGACAAACTCCGAATAAATTCTTCTACTATAAAATAGTAGGTACAAGAGAGTCTTCCCTAGAACTTCTAGAGTTTAACCAACATCGGAGATCTATCCAAAAATATTTCCCCAATATTTTTGTCACTCCCCCCAATTTAGGAAATACCCTAAACAAACTCTCTTTTCCTCACAAGAAAACTGCTTGTGTTTTCTTCCTTCTTGTTGCAGGTGTGTTGAAACTGAACGAAATGCCTCTCTATTTATAGGCATCCGATATCCAGTGAGAAAGCATTTCTCACTATCCTTTTTCGTGCACCGCAGATCTTGAAGGAGGAGCAGCAAATCTTGACCAAGAGTAATCTTGAAGTAGCTTCTTTTCATTTCAACGAAGCATTAAGTTGTTGGATGGCGTGCCACATTTATTGAGTTGAAGAATTAAACAAGTTGGATGGCCCCCTCCATGTGAGGAGGGACACCACAACAATTCTCTCCCAACCGATCACATGGAGGGCTCCATCATCCTGGCTGCTGTACGACAAAATTCAAAGTATCTCCTTGGAAGTATCTTCGTCAACATATCAGATCCATTCTCTTCAGTGTGGATCTTCTCTAGTTGTAATTTTTTCATTTCCAATACATCTCTGATCCAATGATATCGAATATCGATATATTTTGATCTGGAATGGAATGATGTATTCTTCGAGAGATGGATAGCACTTTGACTATCACAGAATAGCTGATACTTCT
>JAOYMZ010035755.1:0-15912 GCA_025802335.1 Pinguicula primuliflora | reverse complement strand
CTCCATTGTACCTTCACATACGAGACCGTTCGCCCCTTTCGCTCCACTTCCTTGACGTCCAGTACCCTGATAGGTTCCTCAATACAGCGTAAATCCTCAGTCACTGGAAAGTGCTCTACCTCCAAAATGTGACTTGGATCCCACACGTATTGGCAAAGCTGAGACACGTGGAATACTTTGTGCACCCTTGACAAGGCAGGGGGCAAAGCCAATTTGTATGCTACGTCTCCCACCCTTTTCAATATTTCTGACGACCCGATGTATCTTGGACTTAACTTTTCCCCTTTTCCAAATCTGACGACCCCCTTCATTGGTGACACCTTCAAGAATACTTTACCCCCCTCTTCAAAAATGAGAGGGCGACGTCTCAAATTCGCCCATTTTTTTTGCCTGTCCTGTACTTTCTTCAGATTCTCTCGGATGATGCCCACCTTTTCCTTAGCCATTTGCATCATCTCTGTGCCGGATATATGCTTCTCGCCCACTTCATTCCAAAACACGGGTGTACAACAGTGCCGTCCATATAGAGCTTCATATGGTGTCATTCCCAAACTCCTGCGGTAACTATTGTTTATAAGCAAATTCTATTAGTGGTAGAAAATCGTCCCAACTCCTCTTGAAATCCAGGACACAGGCCCTAAGCATGTCTTCTAGTGTCTATATGGTGCGTTCCGATCGTCCATCTGTCTGAGAGTGGTACGCCGTGCTAAATCTAAGTTCAGTCTCCAGTTCTGCTTGCAAGTTTCCCCAAAACTACGACGTGAATTTTGGGTCTCGATCAGACACAATGCTCACCGACACACCGTATTGCCGGACAATGTTCTCCACATACTTCGGGGCTAGTAAGTCCGCACCTTGCTTCTTGTTTATGGGTAGAAAGTGAGCACACTTCGTAAGTCGATCCACGATTACCCATATAGCATCGTGTCGGTTATGTGTCTTCGGTAGTGCCACAACAAAGTCCATAGTGATATGTTCCCACTTCCAGACAGGAATCTCCAACGGCTGCATTTCACCACCGGGCCTCTGATGTTCTGCCTTGACTAGTTGGCATACCAAACACTTAGCTACAAATTCAGCCACATCTCTCTTTAGATTCGGCCACCAATACATCTATTTCAGGTCATGATACATCTTATTGATTCCCGGGTGTATGCTAGTACGTGATCGATGGGCTTCACTTAAAATATCTTATTTTAAGACAGCATCATCGGGGATCCATATTCGGTCTTGCTTCAAAACTCGACCGTCGGTTGTAACTTGATGTTCCGTCACGTCTTCACGGTTAGCCTTTAGTGCTCTCTGGATGCTCGTGTCGGCCTATTTTGATTCCCGGATCCGACTTATAAGGCTGGGTTCTGCGCTCAGTGCCGCCATTTGGGCTGAGATAGAATCCACTACTTCCACATCTAGGCTATTTCAATCCTGCATAAGCGAAGTAGGTAAGCTAGTCGCCCCTTTCCGGCTAAGAGCGTCAGCCACCCGATTGGCCTTCCCTGGATGATATTGGATGTCCACATCGTAATCCTTTATGAGCTCCATCAATCTCCGTTGACGCATGTTGAGTTCCTTTTGGGTGAAAATGTAGCGTAAACTCTTGTGTTCCGTGTAGATGGTGCATTTCGTTCCATACAAGTAATGCCTCCAAACTTTTAAAGCGAAGACCACTGCTGCCAATTCCAGATCATGGGTAGGATAATTCTGTTCGTAAGTCTTTAATTGCCGGGAAGCATAGGCTATCACCTTCTCATCTTGAATAAGTACACACCCGAGTCCATTCTTCGAGGCCTCGCTGTATACAACATACTCGCCCCCTTCTTTTGGTAAGTTATGGATTGGAGTGGTCATCAACTTCTGTTTCAGATCCTCGAACCCTTCGGCACACAGCTGGTCCCAATGAAATTTAACTCCTTTTTACGTTAGATGCGTGAGAGGTCAAGATAGTTTCAAAACCCCTTTAATGAACTTTCGGTAGTACCCTGCTAACCCAAGAAAGCTCCGGATTTCTCCCACCGATCGGGGTACCGGCCAGGATTTAATGGATTCAATTTTTCCAGGGTCTACAGCAACCCCTTCTGCAGATATCACATGACCCAGGAACGCCACCTCCTTAATCCAGAACTCACATTTTGAAAACTTGGCGTAGAGCAACTCGTCGCGGAGTTTCTATAAGACAATCCTCAAATGTTTGGCATGTGTCTTTGGTTCTGGAGAGTATACCAGAATATCATCGATGAAGACCACCACAAATTGGTCAAGGTACGGGTGAAATATCCTATTCATCGAGTTCATAAATACTGTCGGCGCATTTGTCAATCCAAACGGCATGACTAGAAACTCAAAGTGGCCATATCGAGTGCGGAAGGCAGTCTTACTCACATCCTCATTCCGCACCTTCATTTGATAATACCCCGACCGTAAGTCTATTTTTGAGAACACACTTGCTCCGGCTAACTGGTCAAACAGGTCATCAATTCAAGGTAACGGGTATTGATTACGGATGGTGACCTTGTTGAGTTCTCGATAATCAACACACAATCGTAATGTACCATCCTTCTTGCGCACGAACAATACCAGGGCTCTCCAAGGTGACACACTCGGTCGAATTTGCCCGCGATCTATTAACTCCTGCAGTTGTACCTTCAACTCTGCAAATTCCTTGGGTTTCATACGGTAAGGTGCCTTGGATATTGGAGCCGCCCCCGGCATCAAATCAATTCCGAACTCAACTTCTCGCTCTGGGGGTAGGTAAGGTAATTCGTCAGGAAATACATCCGCGAACTCCCGTACAATGGGTATGTTTTCTAATTTTTCCTCTTGCCCTGGTGTGCTAACCAAGAAGCCCAAGTACGCCTCGTGCCCACGGTGTACTAAGCGTCGCACCTGTACAGTAGATAACAACTCCCTCTAGCCACCAGGTCGTCCCCCTTGTATCCCTTGGTAGGAAAATGACATTTCTCCAGGTAGTCGAAACATCACGCACTTGTCTTGTCAATCTATGTGTGCATAGTTTGCTGCTAGCCAATCCATCCCCAATATGAGATCGAAGTCATATATGCCTAGGACTGTTAAGTCAGATAGCATGACCTCAATCACGACCAGACACTGAGGGATGTATCGAGTAGCCAAGGCAGTTTCCTGAAATGGTGAGGACACCAGACAATGTACAGATAAAAAATCTACAGGCGCCACTACTCGATCCACGAACCGTTCTATAATAAAGGATCGGGTAGCACCACTGTCGAATAATGCATACGGCATATTGCCGTACACACTCAACTTTCCTGACAGTAACATTGTAAAACACGGAGAATATGAGCGATAATTAAGTTCCTACTATTCGTATTCCAACTTCACATTTGGAATTTATCACTTAGCATATACGATACCTCGACATTTTAATTAACCATTTAGTACGTCAGATGACGGTATGATACGTACCTATGATAACCCCAAGCGATCCTCTATCTGTTCCTTGGTGAGAGCAAACACCCTAGCTCGTGCTGGCAATAATGCTGGCTTGGGCGCTGCAACAGTCGTGGGTGGAAGCGGAAGCGGTACTGCCCCTTCTTCCCACACTTGTAACAAATCTTCTCTGCCCAGTAGCCTCTAGGTCCTGACGGTCGGGTCCCAGAGGGCATGGGTCTCCGGGAGGGTACTGCTGGTGACGGTGTCCGGGTCTCAGAGTAGCGTGCCTTCTTGTGAGTGCCCTCCATGCAGTCTACCCTGTCTTGGATGAGTCAAATTGTTCCAGTTTTAAGAAGTTATGACCTCCTAAGCATTGCAGATGGCACACAACCATGTCCAACAGCAATTCTGCAAATACCTGAAGGAAGTAAAGATAAACAAGAGCCTGTGACTAATCCTGATTTCACAAATTGGTGTTAGAAAGATCAGTTCATGCTTGCTCTTATCAATGGATCATTATCTGCAGAAGTTCTACCGGAAACTTACGGTTTAACGAGTGCCTTTGCCGTATGGGATAAACTCTCCTGTCGTTTTCCCACCAAGAATGCATCTAGAGTGCTCAATTTGAAATGCAAGTTGCAAAATCTCAAACAGGGCAGACAAACATGTACTGGATTTCTTCAATCCGCGAAATTGCTTCGTGTGGAATTGTCAGCGGCCAACCAGAATGTCACCGACGACGAGCTGATAGACTACATCACCGGTGGTTTGTCATCTGCATTTCAGATGTTCGTAACCCACATTTCCTTCGCTCGCCGGCTGATGAATTTGACGCTAGATGATTTCGAAGAAGAATTGCTGGCCTACGAATCGTTGATCAATGTGCCAGCACTACCAGCAGATCACGATGTCATCGCATTATGGTCGATGAACGACACTATCGAGCTCGGAGAACCACGATGTTTTGCAAATTCCTATTGCAACTCTTATCGCGGCGGCAGAAATCGTGGCAACCGTTTTGACGGAGGACGATTTGGGAACAAAAATTCAGGAAGAGGGTGCTTTTACGGAGGCCAGTTTGCTGGAAATTCGCCCAGTTTCCAGTGTGTCTCAGGAAGCATCAACAATATGGAGGCCGGCGTATTGGAGAAGAGGCGACGATTTTTCGAGAAGAGGCGACGATTTTTTGAGAAGAGGCGACGATTTTTCGAGATATATTCGGTCTGGGCCTCTCGCTGCTGGACCGAGTGATTCTAGTGGACAATTTAGAGGGCCGAGCGATTTAGTGAGCAGCAACTCTTCACCAGGCCCACTTCGTTCGGCTACAGGAAGCCCAAATTTAGCCTGTCCAACTTTCTCAGGCCCACCGTCAACAGCCCACGAATGACATAAATATGGTTGATCCTTATGCCTGCTAAATCTGTGGTGGATCGAGCCACACCGCTCTTGACTGTTTCAACTGTATGGCCTATACATTTCAAGGCCAACATCCCCCTTCCAACTTATGGTCATGGCTGCTCAGTCTAATGCTGCTTTTGACAACGGATTATGGTTTGCTGACTTGGGTGCCAATAATCACATTACTAATGAACTGGTTAATCTTTTTGTGCAGGAACACTATTCCGGAGGAAACGAGGTGGCTGTAGGTAATAGAGAATCTCTGAAAATTCAGCACACTGGTTCACTTACCTGTCACACCCAGTCTGGTCCTCTTGTTCTTTCCAATATTTACCATTGTCCTAAAGCCTGTGCCAAATTACTATCTGTTTATAATTTTTGTTGGGATAATAATTGCTTCTTTATATTAACGAAATATGGTTATATGGTTAAGGACAACAAAACGAGGAAGATGCTCCTACAAGGACGTAGTGTCCACAGGCTGTATCCAGTAAACCTGTCAAGTAATGCTTCTCTCAAATGTGCTTTGGCGGGTATGGTTGGAGTGAAGACTTCATTTCATAATTGGCATGAACGATTAGGTCATTCTGCTGCTCCAATAGTCAGTCGTCTATTGCAAACTAATAAATTAACTGTTTTAGGTTCTAGTTGCCTAGCTTTTTGTGAAGCATGTCAATTAGGCAAACATAAACAGTTACCTTTTTATTCATCTGAATGTTGCTCTCGTTTTTCGCTAGAATTGATTCATTCTGATGTATGGACATCACCTGTTTCGTCAAATACTGAATTTCGATATTACGTTATATTCATTGATGAAGCTTTGGATTTCGATATTATGTTATATTCTTTTCTTTGAGCAGCAGTGTGAGCTGAAGCAATCTTCTGAAACACTTTTCCTTTTTGGAGCATATGGGTGCATAGGTGTAGGGAAGTGTATCAAGGGGAAAGTATGTCCCAGTACAGGATAATAGCTACTACTCTACAACACTTCCGTGATGCCATGAGAGGGTGAAACTTAAAAGAGCTTTTCGGCTAAGGGAGCTGATTATTATACAAAGGCTGTAGTTAATTATGCCTACTAGATCGATAATGCCTCAGCCAAAACTGCGCTGCTACTCAGACCTCTCCCACTTGAAGCTACTTACTCACTGCTATCAGCAGGATGGGGCAATTCTGGAAGGGATTGGGGGAGTCATTCTTGACCCCAGTGGTTCCTTTTTATCAGGTTTTACATTTAATGCAAAGAGGGCGGATGATAATCAGCTGAAGGATATCTATGCGGGGCTTAAAATTTGTATAGCTAGGGGCTTACCTCGAGTGCAGATTGATATGGATAATTCTTTGTCGTACCTGTCTAGTTCCACTGGTAATGGATGTCCCTGGAGATTATATTTTTCTTATCAGGAAATCAGGAGGGTGATAAAGGAAGCCTCAGGGATTGAGGTGAAATTTGGAAAGGTCTCAACTTCAACCTTGGTAAGGGAGTTATCAAAGTGGGGATTTTCTCATGGTGATCACAACTTGTACATGGAATATTTGCTGCCCTCTCTGGCTCGGCAAGCTTATCAACAGGATAGGAGAATTTGGTTTTCAAAGAACCAGTAACAAAAAGCTCTGCTTTTTATTCTAGCTTGACAGGTTGCAGAAATCATAAGCATGATGCTGCTGTCATAAAATGCGCATAATCAGACATCATCGGCTGCTAGCCAGGCTCTCCTATTGGAGCTCCCCGCAGTCTAACATTACATGGAGGTGTATAGCTATCCTTATAGCTTTCACCTCCGGCAGAGGTAGACACATTCAAATAAAGAAAGATTTTAAGCTTTGTTATATCCAGCATTTCTTTAATCGTGTTATCATGCTGCGGCTTTCTTTGTGTGAGGAACTGTTTGGAGCCAAGTAGATCAATGGGAAGGCAGCAGCTGGATACAATCATCAGCTATTGTAGCAAAGCTTTATTCCTGCTTTTTCACATTGGTCTGGACATCTGCGAGGGGGGGGATGATGCCCGATTCATAAATTGAGATGACAGTCGAGGTGCTTCAGAAAGAGATGTCCCTGTCCAGTTGAAATGAAAGCCACACATCATAGACCGCTCCAGCTGCTAGCCTGGTTTCCCAAAATATGGAGCCATTTGCAGTCTCTTATTCCACTGGGGTGTATTGCTATGTTTACTAGCATGCACCTCCGGCAGAGGTATACTACTACCTTGTTCATATTGAATTTTAGCTATCAGTGCAAAAGCCCAAGAATGATTACAGAGAAAAGCTTCTGACCATTCATATTACTCTCTGTTATGATGTTGGTGAGTGTTGGACAAGCTGTTCGGATGCTGAACTATGTTGATGCTCAATGACCACAACGATTAATGCTGATGTCAAAGTCCATTTGCCCCTGAAGGAAGAGGAGTTATGGTCTGTTTATGGATTGCTGTTGAACGGATTGAATCACCTAGGAATTAAACCCTGGGGATCAAAGCTATTAATCCATTACTGATGCTGCAAAGTCGCTGAAGGAGGAGAAGGCACCCAGGCTTGATGCTGTATTCATGTTGGATGGCTACATGCAGGGGGATTGGCAGCTTGGAACCAAGCCTTCTCGGTTGCAAAATAGCTCCCACCAGGACTGACTTTGCTGCTAGAAATGGAAACCTGGAGAGATTTGACAGATTAAAACATTAGAGTTCCAAAAATCAACTGCACAAACATCCAGCAGCGCGGGAAGACAAAGGCAGGCGGAATGCTACAAACGTATATCAAGTTCCATACCTGGACATGGTTTTTTCACTTGTAATTTTTCTTTGTTGTCTTCATTTGTTTCCTTTTATTTTCTTATTGGGCATACTCTACATGTAACAAAAAATTTGGCAGAGGAGGACGGCCGCCCAATAAAATTCTCTTTTTAAAAAAAATTGATGATTTTTTTGCTTTTTTCGTGGCTATATCCTCTTACTCACAAATCTGACGTCTTCAAATGCTTTATTGATTTTAAAACATTGGTTGAAAATTAATTTTCTTGTAAGATTAAGCAATTTCAAAGTGACGGTGGTGGCGAGTACATGTCTGCTATGTTTAACTCTTTCTTGACTACACACGGGATAGTACATAGGTTAACTTGTCCTCACACATCTCAGCAGAATGGGGTGGCTAAACGTAAGCATCGTCACCTCACAGACATGAGCTTATGTCTGCTGGCCAGGGCACGCCTGCCACATACCTATTGGCCCGATGCTATGTTCATGGCAAATTATATCATTAACAGGTTACCCACACCATTATTCTCTGTTTCGAGTTTTTGGATGTGCTTGTTATCCTTTATTACGACCTTACAACACAACGAAGTTTATGTACCATAGTAAAAAATGTGTGTTATTAGGGTATAGTACTAAACATAAAGGATACAAATGCTATGAACCCATAACGAAACGTGTTTACATATCCCGTAATGTCATATTTGATGAGATAAGCTTCCCAGGTATCCCAGATATAGCTCTTGGCACGGGTCTCAATGGAGAATCCTCACCTGTCATGTTACACCATCCAGGTATTCATATTTCATCCTTATCTAATTCCCAGTTACCCTCAGGGTCCGATCCTGGATCATCCGTCAGTCCCATCGTAGCTAATGGTATGCCATCCGCCCTTGACCCATCTGTTGTTGCCCCATCACTGATAAATGACACACGGTTGCTCTCTCATTCTGATCCTGTAACATCTCTCATACCCCGTGCACCTGATGGTATGCCGTCAGGCCTTGACCCATCTGTGGCTGCGCAGCTACTGACGGATGGCACACGATCGTCCCCCATTACAGATCTAACACCCGGTGATTCCGATGACTCAACAGTTCCGAACCGTCTTTCTGCTGAGATAGTAGATGGTATCTCTTCGGGCCTTGACCCATCTATTAACTCAGGACAAAGCCTGGCTCCAGGGCCATTGAGTGATCTAGACTTACCCTGTGATAGTACAGATATGGTGGTTTCTAGTCTATCTCCCAGTTTGTCATCAGAGTCTCGTCATATCATTCCACACAACTCATCACGTCTTGTTACACGGAGTCAAACTGGGTCCCTCAAACCCAAGTCTTTTTCTGATTTTCATATGTATTTTGCCACCAAGTATCCAGTTTTAGCTCTAACCAGTGTGCAGATACCTCGAGAACCTACTACATACCTACAGGCCAAGTCTTCTTCGGATTGGTGTGCTGCTATGAAAGAAGAGCATGATGCACTAATTGCCAACTCCACGTGGTCTCTTTGCCCCCGTCCAGTCAGTCACAACATCATTCGAAACAAATGGGTCTATAAGAACAAGACAAAATCGGATGGGACTGTAGATCGTTTCAAAGCTCGTCTAGTGGCACGTGGATTTGAGCAAACCTGTGGATTAGACTATGAGGAGACTTTCAGCCCTGTCATCAAACCTTCAGCTATTCGGATCCTTCTCTGTTCGTCTGCACAGTTTGATTGGATGATTCGTCAGCTTGATGTCTCCAATGCTTTCTTGAATGGTGACCTTCTAGAAGAAGTATATATGGAGCAACCAGCAGGATTTATCTCAGCTACTCATCCTGAATATGTTTGTCGACTGCATAAAGCTCTTTATGGTCTTAAACAGGCTCCACGAGTATGATATGTCAAGCTATCCAACATTCTCGGTGCATATGGAATTCAGAGCTCTCAGCTGGACCCATCTTTATTTACTTATCATCGTGACGACATTCATCTTTACGTACTCGTGTATGTTGATGACATCCTGACTACTGGAACCCATCAGCATCTGATCGACTCTTTAGTCAAATACCTAGAATCTCGATTTAAACTTCGTGATCTCGGAGAGCTCAATTACTTCTTAGGAATGCAAATAACTCGTAACAACACAGGACTCCACATCCGGTAGAGCAAGTACATACTTGAGCTGCTAGAGAAAACCAAGACGCTTGGAGCCAAGCCTATGCAGTCACCGTCTTCCACTAATGCTCGAGCAAAGGACATGACAGGGGATACTTTGTCTGCAACCGATATTACCATATATCGGAGTACAGTAGGAGCTCTTCAATATTGTACTCTTACTCGACCAAAGATGGCTTTTTAGGTGAATCAGCTATGTCAGTATCTTCAACAGCCTCTCTCCTATCACTGGCAAGCAGCTAAATGCATTCTTCGGTATCTTAAGGGTTCCATTGATCATGGTCTTCGATTCACCAAATCGGAATCACCCAGTCTTACCCTTGAGGCATTTTGTGATGCCGACTGGGTAGGAGACAGATAGGATCGTCGATCTACCTCTGTATATGGTGCCTTCTTGGGTCCGAATTTGATATCATGGACGACAAAGAAATAAAATGTTGTGGTTCGATCAAGTACTGAAGCAGAGTATAGATCCCTAGCTCATACTACAGCTGATTTGTACTGGACTCGAATGATGCTCAAAGATCTGCACATAGTATTTCCTCATACACCTGTGATCTAGTGCGACAACTTGTGTGTGATTTCTCTGGCATCCAATCCGGTGTTTCATGCTCGAACAAAGCATATGGAAGTTGACTATCACTTCATTAGGGAAAAGGTACAAGACAAGGATATCCAACTCAAGTACGTTCACACAGCAGATTAAGTTGCAGACATATTTACAAAGAGGCTGGGGACTTCTCATTTTTTGGAACTTCAGGACAAGCTGATGATTCGTTCCCTCCCCATCACTTGAGGGGAGGTGTTAAGGAAAGTGCTAAACCTAAGGGACGAATTGATCCATCCTTAATCAGTCACAATCAAGATCCATAATCATAGGCTAATTGATTGCATATGTATAGAAATGTATAACTACCATATTTACATACTTAGACTAGTCTATATAATCTTGTATACACACAGTTGTTAAAGTAATGAGAATCAGCTTATCTCTTCATCTTCTTCCGCAGTCTCACGTCATATTTCATGGTATCAGAGCTGTCTGCTCACGCTGTTGAAAGATCCTCAGCCGAGTGTCTGATTCGGAGATCCTTTGCAAGAAGACTGAAGTGTAAATCAGTCTATCTCGTGTGAAAGAAAAGTTCAAGCACAAAGCAAGTCATACCTTCAATCATCTATTTATTTCGTCTGCAAATCTGTCTATTTCGTCTACAAAGCATTTCATACCTTCAAGTATCCTGCAAATCTTGTCATCACCAAAGAACAATATTCATTCTACAATGGTATCAAACACCTAATCAGAGTTCACCTATCCCAACCTGTCCCAGATCATCTCCGTAAAGCTAGACTCAACAAATTACCTGTCTTGGATGAGTAAAATTGTCCCGGTTTTGAGAAGTCATGACCTCATGAGCATCGCAGATGTCACAAAACCATGTCCAACAACAATCCTGCAATTACCAAAAGGAAGTAAAGATAAATAGGAGCCTGTGACTAATCCTGATTTCACAACTTGGTGTCGGAAAGATCAGTTCGTGCTTGCTCTAATCAATGGGTCATTATCTGTAGAAGTTCTACCGGAAACTTACGGTTTAACGAGCGCCTTTGCCGTAAGGGATAAGCTCTCCCATCGATTTTCCCCCAAGAATGCATCTAGAGTGCTCAATTTGAAACGCAAGTTACAAAATCTCAAATAGGGCAGCCAAACATGTACTGGGTCTCTTTAATCCGCGAAACTGCTTCGTGCGGAACTGTTAGTGGCCGGCCAGAATGTCACCAACGACGAGCTGATAGACTATATCACTGGCAGTTTGTCATCTGCATTTCAGATGTTCGTGCCCCACATTTCCTTTACTCGCCGGCTGACGAATTTGATGCTAGATGATTTCGAAAGAGAATTGCTGACCTACAAATCGTTAATCAATGTCCCTGCACAACCAAAAGATCACGATGCCATCGCATTATGGTCGATGAACGACACTATTTAGCTTGGAGATCCGCGATCTTTTGCAAATTCCTATCGCAACTCTTATTGCGGCGGCAGAAATCGTGGCAACCGTTTTGATGGAGGACGATTTGGGAACAGAAATTCAGGAAGAGGGCATTTTTATGGAGGCTAGTTTGCTGGAAATTCACTCAGTTTTTGGCATTTCTCAGGTAGCAGTAACTCGTCGGAGAATTGGAGAAGATCCGACGATTTTTCAGCCTTATTCGGTCTGGGCCTCTCGCTGCTGGGCCAAGCAATTTTAGTGGACAATTTGGAGGTGGCCCAAATAATTTTGGCAGCAGCAGCAACACTTCACCAGACCCACTTCGTTCGGCTATAGGAAGCCCAAACTCAGCCCGTCCAACTTTCTCAGGCCCAAACCGTCAAAAGCCCATGAATGAAATAAATACGGTTGATCCTTATGCCTGCCAAATCTGTGGTGGATCGAGCCACACCGCTCTGGACAGTTTCAACCGTATGGACTATACGTTTCAGGGCCGACATCCCCCTTCCGAACTTATGGCCATGGCTGCTCAATCTAATGCTGCTTTTGACAACGATATATGGTTTGCTGACTCGGGTGCCAATAATCACATTACTAATGACCTGACTAATCTTTCTGTGCAGGAACACTACTTTGGAGGAAACGAGGTAGCTGTAGGTAATGGAGAATCTCTGAAAATTCAGCACACTGGTTCACTTACCTGTCAAACTCAGTCTGGTACTGTTGTTGTTTCCAATATTTACCATTGTCCTCACGCATGTGCCAAATTACTCTCTGTTTATAATTTTTGTTGGGATAATAATTGCTTCTTTATACTAACGAAATATGGTTATATGGTGAAGGACAACAAAATTGGGAGGATGCTCCTACAAGGACCTAGTGTCAACGGGCTGTATCCAGTAAACCTGACAAGTAACGCTTCTCCCAAATGTGCCTTGGCGGGTATGGTTGGAGTGAAGACTTCATTTCATAATTGGCATGAATGATTAGGTCATTCTGCTGCTTCAATTGTTAGTCGTCTATTGCAAACTAATAAATTACCTGTTTTAGGTTCTAGTTGCCTAGCTTTTAGTGAAGCATGTCAATTAGGCAAAAAATAAACAGTTACCTTTTTATTCATCTGAACGTTACTCTCGTTTTTCGCTAGAATTGATTCATTCTGATGTATGGACGTCACCTGTTTCATCAAATACTGGATTTCGGTATTATGTTATATTCATTGATGACTTTTCACATTTTTCGTGGCTATATCCTCTTAAATCTGACGTCTTCAAATGCTTTATTGATTTTAAAATATTGGTTGAAAATCAGTTTCTTGTAAGATTAAGTAATTTCAAAGTGACGGTGGTGGCGAGTACGTGTCTGCTATGTTTAAGTCTTTCTTGACCACACACGGGATATTACACAGGTTATCTTGTCCTCACACATCTGAGCAGAATGGGGTGGCTGAACGTAAGCATCGTCACCTCGCAGACATGAGCTTATGTTTGCTGGCTAGGGCACACCTGCCACACACCTATTGGCCCGTTGCTATGTTCACGACAAATTATATCAGTAATAGGTTACCCACACCATTACTTGAATATGATAGCCCCTTCTCACTTCTGCATGGTGTCACTCCTGATTATTCTCTATTTCGAGTTATTAGGTGTGCATATTATCCTTTATTACGACCTTACAACACAACGAAGTTTATGTACCGTAGTAACAAATGTGTGTTCTTAGGGTATAGTACTAAACACAAAGGATAAAATGCTATGAACCCATAACGAAACGTGTTTAGATATCGCGTAATGTCATATTTGATGAGGCAAGCTTCCCGGGTATCTCAGATATAGCTCTTGGCAATTGTCTCAACGGAGAATCCTCACCTATCATGTTACCCCATCTAGGTATTCATATTTCATCCTTATCTAATTCCCAGTTACCCACGGTGTCAGATCCTAGATCATCCGTCAGTCCCATCGCAGCTGATGGTATGCCATCAGGCTTTGACCCATCTGTCGCTGCCCCGTTACTGACGGATGACACACGGTTGCTCATTCATTCCGATCCTATCCCATCTCTTAGCCCCCGCGCACTTGATGGTATGTCGTTAGGCCTTGACCCATCTGTGGCTGCGCAGCTATCGATGGATGGCACATGGTCGTCCCCCATTACAGATCTAACACACGGTGATTCAGATGACTCAACAGTTCCGAACCGTCTTTCTCCTGAGATAGTAGATGGTATGTCTTCGAGCCTTGACCCATCTAGTAAATCAGGACAAAGCCTGGCTCCAGGGCCGTTGAATGATCTAGACTTACCCTGTGATAGTACAGATATGGTGGTTTCTAGTCTATCTCCTTCCTTGTCATCAGAGTATAATCATATCATCCCACACAACTAATCCCGTCCTGTTACACGGAGTCAAACTGGGACCCTCAAATCCAAGTCTTTTTCTGATTTTCATATGTATTTTGCCACCAAGTATCCAGTTTTAACTCTAACCAGTGTGTAGATGCTTCGAGAACCTACTACATACCTACAGGCCAAGTCTTCTTCGGACTGGTGTGCCGCTATGAAAGAAGAGCATGATGCACTGATTGCCAACTCCACATGGTCTCTTTGCCCCCGTCCAGTTGGTCATAATATCATTCGAAACAAATGGGTCTACAGGATCAAGACAAAATCGGATGGGACTGTAGATCGTTTCAAAGCTCGTCTAGTGACATGTGGATTTGAGCAAACCTATGGATTAGACTATGAGGAGACTTTCAGCCCTGTCATCAAACTTTCAACTATTCGGATCCATTTCTGTCTGTCTGTACAGTTTGATTGGATGATTCGTCATCTTGATGTCTCCAATGCTTTCTTGAACGGTGACCTTCTCGAAGAAGTATATATGGAGCAACCAGTAGGGTTTGTCTCAGCTACTCATCCTGAATATGTCTGTCAATTGCATAAAGCTCTTTATGGTCTTAAACAGGCTCAACGAGCATTGTATGTCAAGTTATCCAACATTCTCGGTGCATATGGCTTTCAGAGCTCTCAGTTGGACACATCTTTATTTGCTTATCATCATGATGACATTCATATTTACGTACTCGTGTATGTTGATGACATCCTAATTACTGGCACCCATCAACATCTGATCGACTCTTTAGTCAAATACCTGGAATCTTGATTTAAACTTCGTGATCTCGGAGTGCTCAATTACTTCTTGGGAATGCAAATAACTCGTGACAACACAAGACTCCACATTAGGCAGAGCAAGTACATACTTGAGCTGCTAGAGAAAACCAAGATGCTAGGAGCCAAGCCTATGCAGTCACCCTCTTCCACTGATGCTCGAGCACGGGACATGACAGGGGATACTTTGTCTACAGTCGATATTACCATATATCGGAGTACAATAGGAGCTCTTCAATATTGTACTCTTACTCGATCAGAGATTGCTTTTCATGAGAATCCGTTGTGTTAGTATCTTAAGCAGCCTCTCTCCTGTCATTGGCAAGCAACTAAATGCATTCTTTGGTATCTTAAGGGTTCCATTATTCATGATCTCCGATTCACCAAATCGGAATCACCCAGTCTTACCCTTGAGGCATTTTGTGATGCCGACTGGGCAGGAGACAGACAGGATCATCGATGTACCTCTGGATATGGTGTCTTCTTGGGTCCCAACTTGATGTCATGGACGGCAAAGAAATAGAATGTTGTGTCTCGATCAAGTACTGAAGCAGAGTATAGATCCCTAGTTCATACTACTGCTAATTTGTACTGGACTCGAATGATGCTCAAAGATTTGCACACAGTATTGCCTCATACACCTGTGATCTGGTGCGACAACTTGGGTGCCATGTCTCTGGCATCGAATCTGGTGTTTCATGCTCGAACAAATCATATAGAAGTTGACTATCACTTCATTCGGGAAAAGGTGCAGAACAAGGATATCCAACTCAAGTACATTCACACAGCAGATCAAGTTGTAGACATATTTACAAAGAGACTAGAGACTTCTCGTTTCTTGGAACTTCGGGACAAGCTGATGATTCGTTCCCTCCCCATCAGCTTGAGGGGAGGTGTTAAGGAAAGTGCTAAACCTAAGGGAGGAATTGATCCATCCGTAATCAGTCACAATCAAGATCCATCCTTAATCAGTCACAATCAAGATCCATAATCATAGGCTAATTGATTGCATATGTATAGAAATGTATAACT
>JAOYMZ010035744.1:0-15914 GCA_025802335.1 Pinguicula primuliflora | reverse complement strand
AATCTCTTAGGTCATGGTACCCTTATATAGAGATTAGGTGGGCTTAGGTGGGTAGTGGGCTTTAGGTTAAATTAATTGAACGGATTAATTAACATTGCTAATATAAAAGCCCAACAAGAGAGGTGGAGAGGTGGACGCGGCCGGAGAGGTGGCAGGACCGCCAGGAGAACGGAGGAGAGAAACCATCTCCGGTGACAATGCTGGTACTGCTGCAACGGTCGGCGCTTCAAAGGTCATCTGAGCTGAAGAAAGTGAGGCCATGGATGATGAGATTATGACTACAGTCACAGATATGGCTGCTGCAAGAAAGTGGCGACAAGCAGCCATTGTAATGATTGTCAAATGGGAGAAATGGCCTTTGATATCTCGAGTGGAGTGAGTAAAAAATCAATCTCGGGTGAAGTACCAAGGTAAAATGGGTGTGCTGTGGCCTGTGTGATTGTATAAGGGCGATTGAAACATATAATGGAATCCAGGTGGTGAACATGTGGGTGGGGTGGGCAGGCTAAGACAAAGGAATCTTGTTCACGATTAGCCATTTTGGGTGGTATGGGGATAGGAGAGCTATTTTTTCCCGCTCTTTATTCCCACGAATTGTTCTTACAGAGCACACCAACACTTTAAAGAGGAGGCTGTGAACTATTCCTAAAAAAAGGGGTGAGAAAAATTATTTACGTGCGTATAGCGTTTTTTTAGGAACTCTACATCCTAAGAAATTATATAAAGAATTTCACAAAGAAACATGAGATAACAATATCTCATTCAGCAATTGATTGCCTTTGGCAAATCAATGGGGTGTTTTTTTGGGCAAGTAAGGAAATTGTATTACTAAAGCTGTATTTATATATATTTACGGTTCACCTAGTCACTGCTTAGTTGCGACACAATACAAAGACTCTCTACACCCCCCACTTTCAGCCTAATAATCCGATTAACTCTTAAGATGCCCAGATCTGGAGTTGAACCTGTTCCAAAGCCCATGAGATTGAAGGCTGTTCTTGTTGAAAAATTGTCGTGTTCCTCATTTTCCATATATGCCAAGTTGCTTCCTGCCAAATCAAGGGCCAAATTCTGGCAATTTGTTGAGGGTAGCTTCTGTAAGCACGCTGGCCTGGCATCCTGTCGAGAGTCCGCTCCATATCTGGTGGCAAGGATAGCCAATTCAAGCAAGATGCCTAGAAATCTTGTGTCAACGAGCAAGAGATAAAGATGTGTTCAGCAGTTTCGTGTTCAATCTGGCACAGAGGGCATATTATTGATGGAGAATTCACGCCCCTACGAATGAGATTATCAGCTGTAGGTGCTCGATTCTGCAATACTTTACAGCAGAATGCCGCAACTTTCAGAGGAACCAGTTTGTGCCAGACGTTTCCAGCAATCAATGTAGTTGCGTTTGTTGCCCATTCCTCTTGCATAATTTGATTATACATTCGTGCAGTAGGGTATTTCATACAATGGGAGTCACTCCATTTCCATTCATCTGGCAGGATTGAGTTCAGAGGTGCGCTCATCAATTGCTGGAGTAAAGATTCAAATTGTAGGCTTACTTCACCCGAGAGTGGATGTAGCCATGCCCATGACCATCTCCAAGTAAGATCACAAACTCCTTTCTCAGCTAGAGTCACATTTTGATCTGCAGCGTTAGAATTGAGTTCCGGATATAGTTCAACAAATGATCTAGTGTCCATCCATTTATCGCTCCAGAACCGTATATTTAGTCCATTGCCAACTTGCATCTGCAATTATGATCTGAACCATGGTGCATTTAGAACAAACTTCTCGATATCTTTCCACCAAATAGAGTCTTTAGAATCAGGAGAGGTGTTGTAGATTCCATTGCTGCCATATAGTTCGTGTAGGACTTGCTTGCATAAGCCATCTTGTTCTTCCATCAGCCTGAAGCCCCATATGCCCAAGAGAGCTATGTTAAAGTGATATAGGGATTTGATTCCCAACCCACCCCTCCGTTTTGGGTAGGTTAAGATTCTCCACTCTATCCATGACACTTTCCTTTTCCCTGTCGTAGAAGTACCCCATAGGAATCTGCGCATAATACTATCCATCTTCTTTAGGATTGTAGCAGGGGCTTTATACATTGATAGATAGTATAATGGCAAGGAAGTGAGCACTGGTTTCACCAAGATAATATGTCCTCCGAACGAAATGTGCTTTTTTCCCATCCCTGTAGCCTTTTAGTGAGTGAGTCAATCACTGCACTCCAAGATCTTTCAAGCTTCGAATTAGCTCCCAGTCTAATTCCCATATAGGTAAATGGGACAGTTCCTGATGCACAATGCAGAATGTTTTTGTGCTCCTCTTGCCGAGATTCAGGAATGTTGATGGAGTATAGGTTGCTTTTCTTGAAATTTACCTTTAAGCCAGATACTAGCTCAAAGATGCATAACACCATCTTAATAGTCCAGATATCTTCACTAGAACCTCCTCCAAATATGATTGTGTCATCTGCGAACTGCTGGTGTGTGATTTTAAGTCCACCAGTTCCAATTCTGTATCCCTGCAGTAGGTTTAGAGATGATATTCTAGATAATAACTCATGGAGCCCCTCAGCAGCAACTGCATAGAGGAGAGGGGAGAGTGAGTCACCTTGACCAAGGCCCTTTTCCATTTTAAATTGCAACAAGGGCTGTCATTTTTAGTGATAGACAGGTGAGCAGTTTCTAAACATCCTCTCATCCAACGACACCATTTAGGGTTGAAGTCCTTAGCAGCCAATATATCCCACACGTACTCCCATCTGACGCTACAAAAGGCTCGTTGGAAGTTAAGTTTCAGAATTGAGCATTCCTTCTTGTGCTTCTTAGCATCGTTTAATACTTCATTAGTGATCAGCATACTGTCCATAATGTATCTGTTTGAGATAAAACCCGTTTGAGAGTGAGATATTATCCGAGGCAGAACTGAGCTCAATCTTAGTGCCAGAACTTTAGATAAGAGCTTATATATGGAGCTTGTCATAGAGATGGGGCGAAAATTCACAATAGAGCTCGGAGTAGGGCCTTTAGGGGCAAGTGCAACAAGAGTGACATTTAGTTCCTTAGGGACTAACCCTGTGAACCAGAATTCATTGAATAAGACCAGAATATCAGTTTTAATAATCGACCAGAAATGCTTCAAAAACTTGAAGTTAAACCCGTCTGGACCAGGGCTTCGTTACTGCCACATTTCATCAATGCTCTCTGTATCTCTTCCTCAGAAAATTGAACAGTTAGTAGCTCATTCTCCACTTTTGAGACTACCTGATTTATGGACCACTGGACTTTTGGGTATGGAGTAGAGTCGGCTTTAAAATGATCTTGGAAACTGTCATGAATGTGTTTTTTGACAGTTGACACATCAGAGACCCAAGAACCCCCAATTTCCATTCCTTTTATTGAATTCATGTTTCTGTTGTGCTTGATGCAAGCATGAAAGTAACGAGTATTGCCATCGCCATCCTTCAACCCTTATTTCTTGAATTTTGAAATAGTAGTGTATCCATCATAGAATTCAACTTCTTTAGCTCACCATCTGCCCTTTTTCTTAGTAATATTTCATGAGCAGTTAACGGACCAATCACCATTCATCCATCCAGCAGGTTGAGGGTAGTTTCAGATTCCTTAACCTTACTGTTGAGGTCTCCAAAAACAGTATTGTTCCACTCTTTCAATTTCTCCTTGAGTTGCTTCAGTTTTTGGAACAGAACATACCCTTTAGAACCAACAACTTCAGTTTGACTCAATGCATTAGTGACAAACTGTTCGTAATCTTGATGTTGAAACCATGAGTCGAGAACCTTGAAAGATTTTGGACCCCAATTCTGAATTTCATTGACAAGGATCAGCGGGCAGTGATCCGAGGATTCCCTTTCTAGGACCATTTGGAGAGAGTGTGGCAATAGGTTAAAGCTGTATTTAGCGTTGCTTTATAAGTCACCTTATAAGTCAATTCTGCTTTATAAGTCAATTTGACAAAATAAATCTGTTACGTGAACGTACACCTTATGACTTATAAGGTGACTGATTTGAAAAGTCATTTTTCCAGCCTGATTACAAAATAAGGTGATTTATAAGTCTTTCATTCCAATTTTGCCCTTAACTTTATATACCTGCACGTCTCTACTATGAGTATATTATTTTCATTCTTCTAAACTAGGGGTGGGCATTTGGATTCCGAATTCCAAAATACAGGGCATTCCGAATTCCAAAATTTTGAATTTCGAAATTTCAGATTATAATACGAAATGGATCGAGATTGCGATTCGGCTTCCAAAATAATTTCGGAAAGGATTCTGAATTCTGACCGAATTCTGAATTTTGGATTCTGAATGCTCACCCCTATTCTAAACTTTATTGCTAATATTTAAAATAACAACTATTTATTTAAACAATATACTAAAATTATTAAAGCTAAAAACATTTTTTATTTAATAATAATTATGATATAGAATATTATTAAAATTTACAATAACAATATAAAATAATGTCCTGTTATGTCATTTTACGAAAATTAGTCACCTTATCAGGTAAATTTGCGAAACAAGTCTAATAAAATCAGTCACCTTATCAGTCACCAGTCACCTTATCAGTCATCAGTCACCTTATTAGTCAGATTTGCTAAACACATAAGCCAGTGTTCTGAAACCAGTATTCGATCAATTCTGCTAGTAGAAAGACCACCTGGATGAAAGTAAGCCAACTTCTTTGACTGTAAAGGCATGTCTAGTGGCTAAGTGTCATCCAGGAACCTGTTAAACTCGGCTATTTCGTTGGCCGGGGATTGAGATGCTCCAATTTTTCTATAGGGTCTCGAATTGCATTGAAGTCACCACACACCACCCATGTAGCTTTGTTGTCTGATCTTATTCCCTGCAATATCTTTTGCCAAAGTCTCCTTTTTCCGTCAACCAGGCAGGGTGAGTAAATACACATGATTTTTAGAGGCACAGGGTTACCTCTAGTTAGATACTCATCACTAATCTCCAAGATGTTTATACATTTCCAGCTACCACTCAGAGTGAATTTGTCAGTTCTCCAGGAGCAAAGTAGACCTCCTGATAGTCCAGTAGACGATTGGAACTCAAAACCAAAGTCAGAATGGCCCCATAATCTCTCACATGTTCCCATCTCAACCTGTCTTTGCTTCGTTTCCTGAATGCACAGAAATTCAATGTCGAATTTTCTTATTGCTTCACTTATTTCATGCTTCTTTATTCCTCCTCCTAAGCCTCGTATGTTCTGACTTAATATCCGCATTAAAACCAACTGTGTTCACCTTTATTATAATCAGATTCAGCAGAGATCATTATGTGCATCTCTTATCTCCATATTCAGAAGGCTTTCAATGTGTGCTTCATTAAAGTCGATCCCAATGGACTTGGCTAGGTCCCTGGTTTGCATTGCTTCAGCCATCATGTGCATAGGTGTTTCCTGGACAACTGCCTCTTTTAAATATCGTTCAGGGTCAATGTCTCTAACTGAATCAGTCTCTTCTTGTGTATCAGCCGGAGAGTTAGTTTCTGCAGTAGGAAAGTTGTTACTTCTGCACTTCTGATGTCCCCACGCCTTATATTGGGGTCGCGTGCTGCAAATGGGCTAATTATTTTCTAGAGCATGCTCGAATTAGAGCCTTGTGCATGTTGGGCCGCTGGCTTCAGTATCATGGGCCTGAAACTTGGAATTGGGTCTGTCTCTCCGTGTCCCACTGATGGATCTGGTAAGCGGGAGTTTGAATTATTTTGAACAGGCAGATTGTTTAATGTCCTCGAGCCACTCAATTCCTCGTTGACTCCCGATGAATTCTCGATATCCACCTTATCACACGACGTTATTGGCATCGTATTAATTATCCATTGGTCTGACTCCCGAAATTCGATCAAAGCAGTCGGAGATACGGCCAGTTCACCATTTTTTCCGGCCGCTACAACGGCCCAATTTTTAGATACCAGAGTTTGAATTTGAAGGCCAGTAACTGCCTCTTCCACTATTTCGATCTCGTATATTTTAGAATTGACCGTGATGGATTTGATTGCATCCATCTTCCTCCAAGAAGCCGTAGTTACTAGAATTTTACACCACAACAGATTGTTGTGGTTAAGCGTATCATCGTCAATTTTCTCCACTTTGCCCAGCTTGTAGCCAATCAAAGTCAAGCTCCTCTCGTTCCTACAGACAAAGGGAATGCCCTTTATTCGAAGCCATACCCGTCTGTTACTCAGTTCCAGATCTGGTTCCCATCGATATGCTTTGTGGAATAGTGTGTTCTGACTCTGCTTAGCAAAATCCAAAAGGCGCTCTTCTTGCTCCTCAGATAGCCCCCGAACTAAGGCTTTTTCATCAATAATTAGCGAGAGTGTAAGGTCTTAGTACCCAAATAACTGTAGTTTGTGTTGGATATCCTGTATATCTCCATCCTTGAGATCAACAATTATAGCCCCTCTGAGCCATCGTCTATCTCCAAGAGCTGTGAGGATGTCTGCAGCTTCACTCACTTTCGCCTTGGGTACTGGATCTCCATGGTTACCCGCAGCATTTGAATAGGAGGATGCCTTTGTCTATTTATGAGTAAAGATTCTAGAATTCCGTTCTTATCCTGGACTCTACGTCCAGGACAACAGGGATACATCCAGGATCATTGAATTTGGACTGTTGGATTTAATCTAACGGTCCAGATTAATTGGTCCTCTTTTTTCAAATAATGAATTAGAGTTGGAAAATACTCTCTAGCACGCACTTCGAGATCGATGCCCACGGCTGAAGCTCGACGGAAAATCCCAAAAACTACATCTTTCATACTAGAATGTCAACTCTGGTACAAAAGTGTAGATCTGGAGTCCACACCACCAGATAAAACAGCTGATACTAATGAGTTGCCATGTTCAGATGAAGAGACTGGCGAACAAGGAAACTACCTGTTTTCATTGAAAAACTTGAGCCACTTCGGTTTCTCTATACGTCGCCCATATTTCGGCGAACTAGATGAATGCGGAACTCCGATCCTTCTTCGAAGGGTACAACCAAGTGCGAGACGTACATGTGGAAAAAATCAATGAGGTGCGTATAGGAAACTACAAGCTCTATGTAAACTTCGCTAGATCCACACAGGAGCCTGCACGAAAAACTCAATCCTCTAAAGCAATTGAGCTAAAACCCCAAATTTCAGCCAAAAAGCACTAGAAGCAGTAGGTGCAACTGCTATTACAATGAAATATACTACAACGTGGGCTCATAGAGGAAGAGACGGAAGAGTGGGGGAAGTCAGTCTCAGGGGAGAAAGTCTTGGGCTTTAGAGGACTATTTAATCTGAGCCGTCGAATTAAATCCAACAGTCTAGATTAAATGGTCCTGGATGCAACTTTTTTTTGTCTTGGATGTAGAGTCCTGGAGAAGAAGGGAACTCAAAGATTCTATGGTCTAATTATGGGATAAACAACTCATATATTATGGTTAATGCCACTAGATGGTCACATTGATAAGAAACATATAAACAGAACACCAAAGCTTCATACTCCGATCCAGTTCTGGCAAATTCATCACCAGTAATATCTAAAATCCAAATAAAGAACAACTTAATCCAAGAAGAAAAGTGTAACGAAAGTATCAGCGATTAAATCGTCAGAATCACACTGAAGCATTGCACTTTTATCTATTATTTATAGGTTTTCTATTGGCATGATCAATATGTGTTGCGGTAGGCCTGAGCATTCGGAATTCAGAATTCGGAATAACCTATTTTACATCCTATTCAAATTTTTTCGGAAGCCGAACACGAATCCTGACCCAAGCCGTATTACAATTCAGAATTTCAAAATTTCAGGTCAGAATTCGAAAAATCCAAAATTTCGAAAAAAAATAAAAAAAATGTAAAGAAGTTAATCTTACTGTGTTCTACTTCTACTTAATACTTTTCTGTTTATGTTTTGGTTGTGTCACAGCTAAACCTAAACCGGTTTCTTTGAAATATAACACAACACACAATATATACATTGGTATGGAAGAAGATTACCTCCTTACACAACACAAAATATATAAATTAAAACAACACATGTCATACCCGATTCTATTTCGTAGCTCTTCGGATCTTCCGTTCCATTAGTATGGAAGAAGGTTACCTCCTTTTCCTTTAGCCAGTCTTGTGCGCATATTAAACCTTCAACTGTCTTCGGTGCCATTAAACTTCAAAATACCGTGAGTACCCAACCACCTGTGCTAAATGCCGCCTCCGAAGGAATGGTGGTGATTGGAATGGACAAAATATCTCTTGCCATTTTAGCAAGCACAGAATATTTTGCTTGATTGTTGTTCCACCAATCGGGCATAGAGCATGTACTCTCTGTATCTTCGAAACCTTCATTCAAATATAGCTCCAATTCGATTTTCATTATATCCTCCTCCAAATTGTCAACCATATCTCCTCGACGAGAAAAAGAAGCGACTGATGAGGCTTTCCTCTTTCCTTTTCCACGTTGACTCATCTACAAAAAATACATAATAGTATGAGAATTAAAACTTCTTCAGCAACACAAGGAAATCAGAAATTTCAGGAATACAAGGAACATTATATACTATAATGCATGCGGTTACTATTGTTCGAGTTTTTAGTATGAGAATTAAAACTTCTTCAGCAATCTCAAATATGTTCTTGCTTTATGAATTTGCACGATTCTTGTTGAACTCTAAACTTATGCCAACATTAGGTTCTGTCCAGTCTAAAATAGGGGATAGATGATGAACGTGTGGAATGGAACCAGAGGCAAAACTAACAATCGAGTGGCGAAGGAAGAATGAACGAACCCTTGATTCTCTTTTGTCGATTTCGTTCGACGATCAACAGAACAGACGTCTTCTCTGCTTCTGCCTTTCTGGTCCGGCGATTGCCGATTGGCGAACTGGTGAAGAAAGAACTGCACGAACTCTTCGCACTGCGACTGCTTCCTGCCTGGTCTGGCGATGGCGAGTGGCGAAGAAAGAACAACAAACCCTTATTCGCTTCTAATTTCAGTGAATCGGCCATAATCGCATTCGAGCTTTTAATATAATTCGAAATTTAGGATTTCCGAATTTCCGAACACCAAAACCCGATCCGTTTCGAATTGCTATTTGAAATACAAAATGCATTCCGAACTGAGCCGAACAGATAAAAACAATTTCGGATCGGAATTTTGGAATTCAAAATTTCGAAAAATTCCTATCCGAATGCCCAGCCCTAGGTAGTGAAATATATGAATTATATACAGATTGTTTATGTTATGCTTGATCATAAGATCATTATTTCTATTTAGGGATCGCGCTATACGACACCGCTCGCAAGAGCACCGCATAAGCACAAAAACACACACATCAATGTTGGTGTGTGTATTTCCGTGTGGGCCTCACTCTCACTGTTGTGAGGGTGCGATGTGGAAGCTGTGCCTTCCGAGTAGGGGTGGACAAATGGGAATTCGGGACGGGTATTGGCAATACCCGTTCCCGTCCCTTTAAGGTTCGGGACCGGAAAATCGGAACCGGAACCGTCCCGAATACCCACATTCCCGAAAAAATTGGGAATACGGGTATCGGTTCGGTTCGGGAACGGTTTCGATAAGGAACCGATTCCCGAACCGTTATGGATCTGATAAGTAACCGATTCCCGAACCGTTATGGATCCGATAAGTAACCGATTCCCGAACCGTTATGGATCCGATAAGTAACCGATAAGAAACCAATAAGGAATCGATAAGGAACAAAACATAATTTTCCCGATAAGGGACCGCTACCGTCCCGATAAGGGACCGATAAGGAACCGATAAGGGACCGATAAGGAACCGATAAGGGTTTAATTCTGAATTTTTCCTTTTAATTCCTTTTATTTTTTTAAAATTAAACCCTTATCAGTTCCTTATCGGGACGGTAACGGTCCCTTATCGGGAAAATTATATTTTGTTCCTTATTGGTTATTTCCTGATAAGGGTATATGGTACCCGGAACCGTCCCGATACCCGACGGGAATCGAATTTTCAGGACCGGAACCGTCCTGTTTTCCCAAATTCTCGATAATTTCGGAAAAATGGGAAAACAGTTTTCGGTTCTCGATCTAAACAATTCCTAGACTGTCCCATTTGTCCATCCCTACTTCCGAGCGGTGGCCGGTAAATGCATAGTCTATTTACTATTTAGTATTTTATATACTCTCCCTTCTTATGCTCCATCCTCTCGTACCCAATCAAAATAACTAAAATTAAAAACCAAACTTTTTTCAAAAACTAAGCTATAGGGCCGAAAATTCTCAATGTACGTTATAGTTGGGATTTGGGGTGACGGGGTGAAATTTACACCAGTCCCAATTAGGACGGAGTCGCCCATGATCTAATAATATAGGCCCAAATATACCTCGCGATCCACGTGCAAAATTTTCGTGCAAGTTGCAACCCATTCACAGTTCTAGCGCGTGGAGTTTGTTTCGGAATAGTAGGTGGAAACTTATCAACGGTCATGGATGACTGATCTGATCGGGCCGTTAATAAATGGCAAAATTTTCACATTTGGAAATGAACAAGAAATACTGTGATGCCCAACTACCCGATTTAGTTTATTTATTTTTTTCACTGAATTTTGTTTATATAACTCTCCAGCTACCTTTGACTGCACCATACTGCGTGCTAGCTCTAGGACCTTCCCTTTTCACTCTCGAACTCTATTATTCGTCAGGGGTGCTCTGAGGTAAATTTTTATTTGTTTCGAAAATTTATTGTATATTTTGGGTAAAACGTGCTGCTTTGATTTGTTGTGTTTTCTCTTTGTTTGATTTTTGTTGTTTTTGTTTTTTGAGATTGTGTTATTGAGTTGCCATTTTTAGCTTCGTTTCTGCTGATTGCTCTTGGGGATGTAGTTCAGCTAGTTGTTGATCTGACTCTATTAGATTATATTGCCACATTGGTCGTATATGGTTTTGTGGACAGATTTTGTCCGGATTATGACCGCCTCACTTGTGGGCGTGGGTGTGATATAAAAAAATGTGCGGCCAGGATTAGGGCTGTGCATAAAATGTTGTGGCGGTGCAAAAGAGCCGAACAGTATATATATATATATATATATATATGGGGAGGATATATGTGACCACTCAGTTTACACAAATGTTTACACTCATTTGCAATGGGCGACACTACAGAAAGCCTATACTGTCTCATTTCTGTTCGGATGGTTCATAGTATATTATTTTCTTTTATAGGCTTATCACATATTGAGTTTCTCGTTGTGATGCTTAATGTGTTCATGGTTGTATTACTGTCCGCTGTTCAAATATGATGCTTAATGTGCATTTGTGTGGATTATCTTTTATGTAATTGTGTTCATGGTTGTCTGATATCACTGTGTTTTTTATGGTTGGGTTCAAGCACTTTTGTGTTCCTTTTATTTGTGGCTCTGGTACTTGTGATTTTCAACCTTCGATTTGTCTCATAACCCATTCTTTTTGCCATTTTCTTGTTCTAGATGTTCTTATTTCAATATATTGAATATTATTTTGGACAGTAAAATTGCCCCATTACAATTCTTCAGATCATAAATCACCATGGTGAAGGCTGTTGCAGTACTTACCAGCAGTGAAGGAGTCACTGGCTCTGTCTTTTTCGCCCAAGAAGGAGATGGTAATTATCATTTTTGTCACCTCCCTTGCTTTTACGCAAGTATTTAAGTTCAGCTCAATGATTTTTAATTCCCCTTTCTTCTCAGGTCTAACTACTGTTACTGGGAGCCTTTCTGGTCTTAAGCCAGGACAACATGGGTTTCATGTTCATGCCCTGGACGACACCGCCAACGGTTGCGTGTCAACTGGTATTCTAAACTCTAATGCTGTATTTCAGTTGTCTCATTTGTCTATGTGAAACATTCAATAGACTGCATTCATGTGTACTTACATTTTTTCTCAGTGGATTGTGACATTTAATACTGTGATAAATATTTAGGGCCACACTTCAATCCTGCTGGAGAAGAACATGGTTCGCCCGAAGATGAGACTCACCATGCTGGTGACCTTGGGAATATCACAGTCGGTGAAGATGGTAAAAAAAACATCTGGTTTCTGCTGAAGAAAAATGTGAAATCACCTGTTTAATGCTATGAGAAGAATTTTTTATTTTCTGGTACTTTTCTATTTATCAATGACCTGTATTCGGTGAAAGATCTGACACCATCCCCGCTCATCTCCAGCACCGGCGGCAGAAGAAGAATGCGAGAGTCTCTTCCCCAATCCCCTGTATTCGGTGAAAGATCTGACACCATCCTTGCTCATCTCCAGCACCGGCAGCGGAAAAAGAATGCGAGAAAGGTATTTGTATTCATATTTTCGACTCAATTTACGATTTTTATGCTGTGAAGGGTGTTGATTTATTCCTTTAATGTGTAGAGGAAATAAGGTACCCGTGAAATCAAATAACGTTAACGACGGAGGATTTCCCATCCCACTGGATATAGAAGGAATGGTGATCTCCAATCTTCCGACGAAGTCTCTGCTCAGATTTCAATGCATATCCAAGTCATGGAGACACATGATCTCAGATTTTTGCGCAACCCAGTTCGAGAGGTTGACGAAATCGAATCCGAGTAATTGCATTATTTGCACTGAAGGTACCGGTTTAACTTGTCCCTATAGTTTGCTCAAATTGAAGAATGGACGCTTGGAGCATGAGGAATTGAAATTGGAACTTGGCCCCAAAATCATTTCGTGCAGGGTGAAATGCAGCTATAATGGTTTGGTACTTCTTAGAGCAAGATATGACGATTGGCTCTATTACATTTTGTGGAATCCGTCCATACGAAAATGGAGGAAAATCTCGTTTCCACATATGGATATGGGAACTACTGCCTGCAATGAGACTGTCTACAGTGAGAGATATGAGGGACATGGTATTTGTTATGATAAAATCTCTGGTGGTGTGAAGATTGTCCTTCTTTCAAGGAAGAAGTTGTTAGTTTACTCTTGTAAGAGTAGCATTTGGAGCTCAAAAGACTACATCAGTGACCCTCTCTATTGTGACTTGGCTGTCTCTGCTGACGGTGCAGTATATTGGTACACCGTAGAGCTGATGATCGGGTGTATGTACTTGCAGAAATTTGATTCGAAAGACGATCAGCTGCATTCTATTCAGATGCCCGAAGGCGTCGGGCCAAACTGTGGCACACATTACAAATTATCTACTCTTAGAGACACTTTGTATGTATGGTCCATACAAAGTGCAGAAAGATTAATGGGTTTGTGGGTGCTCAACGAGGATCATTCTTGGATGAAGTTGATGAACATAACTTATGAACTACCTTCTGCTCCATGGAGAATATGGTTCATGAATGATGGCAATGATATTCTTGTAAATTTGAGTGAAAAAACGTCGCGGTTCTACACCTGCAACCTGGCAAACAAGGTGTTTACAAGTAACGGAAGCTATTTCCGTGGGTTGATTGAAGGCGGCAAGTCAATAGACTATTTCCATGGGTTCACGCCTTATGTGGACTGTCCATTTTTTCCGGAGATTGAAGAAGCCAAGTGAGTCAATAGACTATTCTTCTTGATCAGACATCCAGCACAAACCGGATGATCTAATCTCCCTGGTCTATATTATCTATGAGATTTCATTGGTTTTAAGATTATTCATATGCATTCATTTATTTAGTCGCTGAACTTCTTGAGCTTATGCACTGTATACTTTTTGCAGTTGTCTATTTAAGTTTCCATTTCATAAAATATTTGTTGCCACCGAAGACGTGTTAATCTCTGATCCCTGGAGGTTAGAACATATATCTATATATTAACGGGCGTCCGATACGACACCCCTTCCCTCTCCCAAACAAAAGCCCCTGTTGTCGTTTGAACACGTCATTTTCTGTCGGTATGCCTATACGCGCCCGCGGAGCGTCGGCCAGTTCCCAACAGATGCCTTAGCAGTTAGCACCCGATAAAAATGAATGTATTCACACGCATGTTTGTCCATTTATACTCATTTAGAGTGTCAAATTGAATAATTAGAGTTTTGTTATTTTATATTTTAGTCATAATTCTAAACCCGAATAGCAAAGTCGGAAGTAACTCATCATTCGATATAACCATGACGCATTCGTGCTTAACCCGGATATTTCAGGATTGCCCTTACGCTAAATCCTGAACCATTGAATTCAATACTTATCCAAAAAAAGTAAATTAAAGATTGCCGTGTCGTCTTTTCGTATAGACTGTGCGTCTTTCCAAATTCCAATGAACAGAGCGATTATCCTAATATATAGATTATATTCTGAAATAATATTTAATTTGTAACCCGACCGAGACCCCGGGACGATATGGGATCATTTTGAAACAATATTTAATTTGTAACCTGTTGACTTTATTTTTTTTGTATAATTTGGGATTATTTGACTCTAACCATAATTAAATACCCGAATGGCAAAGTCGAAAATAACTTATCAATCGACAAAATAACGATGCATTCGCGGATAACTCGAATATTTCAATCGGGCCTTTACCTTAAATCCGAAACCTCAAATACTTGTTTACTTGAATACTTATCCAAACAAATAAATATTTAAAATAAAATACTGCACGTGTAGTTTTTTCATATAGACTGCTCGTGTAGTCTTATCATAGACTGCACGTCTTTCCATGAGTAGAACAATTCATTCAAATTCTGTAGAACAGCTAGAACATTGATGATCATTCAAGATCTTGTTCTATAAATAGATACAACAACAACCAAAGAAAACTCCTCCTCCCTCACTCATCGTAAGCATGGTTGCCAACGACGCTTCCTTCTCCGTCTCCGCCAGAATAAGGCTTACCATATTATTATATGCAGTTATCTTTATCCCGAAAGACAAACCAGCAGCCTTCTACCAATTACACCCCCACCCTCCAAACGGTTTGTTTACCAGTAAAGTGGTGCTGGTGTGTCTTCTGGGATGAAGTGAACTGTCCGTAATGAACTTTGCACGCTGCAAAGTACTAATTTCTCGTCGTCTACACGCTCATAGGATAGGTTTTCCGTCCGCAATAGATATGAGATGTGGTCCGACATTGGAAGGAAATTTATTTCTTCTCTTGTCATCTTAAGGTCATCCACAAGATTTGCTGAACATGAATCTCCATCAAACGGCCATCTCTAGGAGATCGACTGTACGGTAGAAGTGGTACTGGTGTGTCTTCTAGGATAAAGTTGCTCCACAGTGAATATTTCAGTTCCGAAGAGAAAGTTTGGATCGGGACTAATACACTTCAGTTGACCCGACCGCAACCCCAGGATATGGCTTGATCGTTCACAACAATATTTATTAATAGTAAAATTGACGATATTGATATGATGTACTATAAAACAATGTAATGAAGCATCTCTGTGCGTCGTTTCATGTTCTGATTTGATGGAATGGATTGGAACGGGAAGGGAAGGACGACAATAAATTCCTGTCGAGTTTACCACGATTGAACGAGATTGACAGGTCGAGTCATTCATGAAGGTTTTCTTCGAGTGCTTCGGCATCATGGTTGGTGGTATCCAAGGCGAACGACATCATCAAAGGCATTTTCTTAGTGGCGTCGAGGTTATCCAAACTGAACCGACAGTCGTGATGCCGACAGTCATGATTCCGGCAACACATTCGTTCGGAACCTAGTAGCACATTTTTTCGGAACTCGGATAGTCGAGACTAAATTATCATCAACATTCTATATAGTAGATTCTTCTTCCTATTTGATATCCACAAGCAGCCCAGATACGATTAATTCGGTGATCGTGGCGGTGTATCATTAGACGAGACAGACGATCCACAATGCTGATCGGCATCATCTTCCATTCTTCCCATATTCTGAACGAAGCGTTCACGACAAACAGCTATTGGGCCCAGTATGTGTTCTTCTATCATACGGTGGTTGATGTCACCGCGTATGGCTCGCCCTCCAAGTAA
>JAOYMZ010035733.1:0-15915 GCA_025802335.1 Pinguicula primuliflora | reverse complement strand
CATGGTATTCGGCATCAACTGACGCCACCAAAAACACCACAATTAAATGGCCTGGCTGAGAGGATGAACAGAACCTTAATGGAGAGAGTTCGATGCTTACTCTCAGAAGCAAAGTGGCCCCAAGAATTTTGGGGAGAAGCTGTTCTTAAAGCAGTTTATATTCTGAATCTCTCACAATGCAGACCTCTGGAGTATTAAGCTCCAGAAAAGATTTGGTTTGGGAAAGAAGTTTCCTACGAGAATTTGAAGATTTTTGGTTGCAAAGTATTTGTTCATATCCCGAAGGACGAGAGGTCCAAGTTGAATGCCAAGACACGACACTGTGTGTTCATCGGTTATGGTCAAGATCAATTTGGCTATAGATTTTACGATTCAGTTCAGAAGAAGCTCATAAGAAGTTGTGATGCCATTTTTGTTGAAGATCAAACCATTGACGATATTGCGAAAGCAAAGGAAGATATTCCTAAATCCGATGGTAGCGCAACAAACATGAAGATGGTCCATCCAATGACTCATCGGTTATGGCCAAGATCAATTTGGCTATAGATTTTACGATCCAGTTCAGAAGAAGCTCATAAGAAGCTGTGATGCCTTTTTTGTTGAAGATCAAACCATTGACGATATTGTGAAAGCGAAGGAAGATATTCGTAAATCTGATGGTAGCTCAACAAATATGAAGATAGTCCATCCAATGACGGTGCCAAGATAAATTGGAGATGAAGTTGAAAATCATCAATCAGTGGAGAATCAATGAGATGATTCTAGCGGGACTAATCCTGATAATGATGATGAGCATGTTGATGAAGATGGTGATGATGACCAAGATGGCGATGCCAATCCACCACCAGCTCCAATGGGTTCTCTAGTTCGGACAATGTCTGGTAGAATTGTCCAGTGATCTACCAGATATCCTCCATATCAATATGTTCTCTTAGCTAATGAAGGAGAACCGAAAAGTTATGAAGACGTTATAAATGGTAAAAACAAGCAATGGTGGATTGAAGTTATGCAGGATGAAATGCAATCTTTTTATGACAATAAGACATTTGAGTTGATAAAGTTGCCCAAGGATCGAAGAGCGTTGAAAAATAAGTGGGTGTTCAGGATCAAACATGAAGAACACAATCTCCAGCCGCAATTCAAAGCTAGGTTGGTTGTAAAAGGATTCAGCCAAAGGAAGGGCATTGACTTCGATGAGATATTTGCTCTGGTTGTCAAGATGAAATCCATTTGTATCGTGCTAGGCTTGGCAGCAAGCTTCGATCTTGAGGTAGAGCAAATGGATGTAAAAACGGCCTTCTTACATGGAGATTTTGAAGAAGAAATATACGTGGAGCAGCCACAAGGTTTCGTAGAGAAAGGTAAAGAGAATTACGTTTGCAAATTAAAGAAAAGTCTTTATGGCTTGAAACAGACACCAAGATAGTGGTATAAGAAATTCGAATCAGTTATAGGAGAGCAAGGCTCGAAAAGACTGCTTCAGACCACTGTGTATTGTTGAATAAATTCTCTGATAATGATTTTGTTATCTTGCTGCTCTATGTAGATGACATGTTTATTGTTGGTCAAAATGTTTCCAGTATCAACAATCTAATGAAGGACCTAAGCAAGTCATTTGTCATGAAGGATTTGGGACCAACAACTTAAATTTTTGGAATACAAATCATTAGAGACAGAAGCAGTAAGAAGTTATGGTTATCACAGGAGAAGTACATCGAAAAAGTACTTCGAAGATTCAACATGGATAAATCTAAAGTGGTTAGTTGTCCTCTTGCTAATTATTTTAAATTAAGTTCTAAACAAAGCCCTTCAACGGATGAGGAGAAAGAGAAGATGAAAAAAATTTCATATTCATCAGCAGTTGGAAGCTTGATGTATGTCATGATGTGTACACGACCAAATATTGCTTACTCAGTTGCAGTAGCAAGCAGATTTCTTTCGAATCCAGGAATGGAGTATTGGTCCGCAGTAAAGTAGATACTTATGTATCTACGAGGCACCTCCGAATTATGTTTATGTTTTGGAGATGCAAAGCCTGTATTAGTTGGTTATACAGATGCAGATATGGCTGGTGATGTTGACTCGAGAGAGTCTACATCAGGTTATCTGGTTACATTTACAGGGGGAGCTATGACATGGCAGTCGAAGCTACAAAAGTATATAGCTTTGTCCACGACTGAAGCTGAATATATTGCAGCAACGGAAGCGTGCAAAGAGTTCCTCTGGATGAAGAAATTCTTGAATGAACTTGGCTTCTAACAAGAGAAGTATCAGCTATTCTGTGACAGTCAAAGTGCTATCCATCTCTCGAAGAATACATCATTTCATTCCAGATAAAAACATATCGATATTCGATATCATTGGATCAGAGATGTATTGGAAATGAAGAAATGGCAACTCGAGAAGATACACACTGAAGAGAATGGATCTGATATATTGACGAAGATACTTTGAATTTTATCGTACAGCAGCTGGGATGATGAAGCCTTCCATGTGATCAGGAAGGGGAGAATTGTTGTGATGTCCCTCGTCACATGGAGGGAGGGCATCCAACAATTCAATAGCTTGAGTTGAATGCATGTGCCATTATTGAGAATTCAATGTTGGCCATGTTTTGTCAGCCACCAGTGCAGTGGAGGATTCAATGTTGGTTGCGAGAATTAAATGTTGGCCGCCTTGTTTTTCAACAAATGCTGCTGCAGGGATAAGAAACGTGGGAATTGTTTGTAACAATTTTCCTATAAATAGGAGACATTCGTTCAGTTTCAAAACATACCACCAACCGAAAAGAACACCAACAACAAGAGAATAAAACACAAGCAGTTTTCTTGGAGAGTTGTTTAGGGTATTTTCTAAATTGGTGGGAGTGACAAAAATATTGCGGAAATATTTTTGGGTAGATCTCCGGTGTTGGTTAATATCTAGAAGTTCTAGAAAAGACTCTCTTGTACCTACTATTTTATAGTGGAAAAATTTGTTCGGAATTTGTCCCGTGGACGTAACCCAAGATTGAGGGTGAACCACGTTAAATTCTCGATGTCCATTTATTTACTTTACCTGCCTGATTCCTCCGTCATTATTATTTTTATCTGCTGTGCCCAACAGACCAAGGGTGGATAACAGTCCCTCCTCGCAAGCATGTCCACCAGCGGCTTAAATATGGTTGTCAAAACCAAAAAACAGCAAGATATCAGGGAGCACATTACCAGCAGATCCGTAGAATGCAGTCCCAACTCACCTCACTGTACTTCACCAATTTACCCCAGAATGGAACGCTGATAAATTACAGGGGCACTAAAAGAACACAGATTGATCTTTGATGTATTCATCGCGAATAAATTGGGTTTGAATGGGAAGCGATCTGACTTTGCTCGCTTCAAATCAGTACCAAACCCGTCTGAGTTTGCAGCAAGTATCAATGGGAAGAATCCGGATGGATATGTGCTCCAAGTGAATGTGGCTAGATATCAGGAGAAGAAACCTGGAAACACAAACCAGCAGTACACCAGAGCCAAAACAAAGACCAACTCAACTGATGCAGATAATGGTCCAGCAATGGCTCCCACTGGACAACTTTAGGAAGACCTATCATATGTGGAAGTGGTGCATAAAAATGGAGACGATAAAAAATAGGCTACGGCCATAAATGCATATGTGACTGATTCAAAAGATGGAGAATGGACGCAGAATGCATTAGTTGCGGAGTTAAAACCAGGCTTAGGTGCGAATCTTATCAATGAAACATTTAAGGAGACAGCAGGATACACAGACTTCTCAGTCCTACCCATTGAAGGCAACAAGGTGCTTATTCGAGGATTGTGAAGCCTGCAATGGGAGTCCTTAATGGCACTAGACTCCTTGTCGCACAAAAATATGTTTGCAACCATAAAAAAGTGGGAAAAGAATGCAGAGCTGATGACAAGGAATGTGTGGGTACGATTACGGGGAGTACCCCTACACTGCTGAAGCGAATCATGTTTGAAGTGGATTGGAGAACAGCTGGGGGAAGTGATATGTATTGACCCAAAAACCTTAGCACATGATGACCTAAGATATTGCCGCATACACATATGCACCAGAAAGAGAATGCATATAACTGGAGTAAGAGAAATGACAATTGACTCAATGGTCTATGAAGTTGAAGTGGAAGATGAAGGTAATATTACTGGGGAGACAGATGCTGAGGTGTTTTAGGACTCAAAATCAGTATTATCAATAGCAAACAAACACTCCCTCATAGACTTGGACGCTCCAATGATGGGAATGCGCAATAAAGTCCGTAAAGATCGAGCCATTGTCCAATACAATCCATTGATGGCAGAAGGAGAGTGTGCAAGTGATTCAAAGTGCACGAATCAGACTTTACTAGAACGTGGGAAATTAGTAGAAAGATGTGAAACAATGAAAAAGGTTGTGAAAAGTTCACGCAAGTCATCAAGACCTCGAAGAATTTAGCAAAATAATTCCCTCTGTAAACCGTTAGCGTGGTACACGGCTACCCTGGAACAATTGTGGAAGCAAATGAAGGCCAAAGATTGCAAGAGAAGGAGAGTGCAAATAATGAGGCAAAAGAGGAGGAACACAGCAGCATCCCCGGCCTATATACCCCAATTCGTCAATATAGTGCATACTATTCCTCTCACTATAGTGCATGCTATTCCTCTCAGTGCCACGCCCAATTATCCTCCTCTAACGAATATCCTGTAACACAAAGAAAGATAGATACATCATAACTACACAATTAAGTTCCCGAGAAACATGACTAATAGACAACAGGTTATATGAGAGAGAAGGCAGATATAAACAATTAGACAGTCTGATGGATGGAGAAATATCAATAACTCCGGCACCTTTGACAGGAGAAAATTCATCACTCGCAGTCTGAACAACTTTCTTTTTTGAACCCTGCATAAGAGTAATATCTGATAGATCGTAAGTGATTGTATCGATGGCGCCACAGTCGAAAATTCAAGAGTGATTTTTTTTCAGCACCATTTTCCACTACATTCACATGGAAAATTTGGGTTTCATCATTTCTTTTAACAAATTGTGCAGGCCCAGATAAGGGGTCCAAATTATTATCCATCTCCATACAATCTCCATACATGTATCCAGCTCATCAAGATTTGCTAAAGAACTATAATATCCATAATGTGAGGGGCTTTTGTGTAATTTTACGGAAACCCTATTTATCTCTCTCTCTTTGTCTAGACTTGTGTCATATCCCGGAATTCGGAATTGGTGAATTCATTGCCGGAATGGGGACGTAAGAGTCGAAGATCAAGGAAAAGTGTTCGGAGGATTCCTGTGTCGTCGGATGCAGAAGGAAGATGAAGTCTCATTTTGGCTAAGGAGGGAAATTGACTTTTAAAGTTAATTTATATTTTTGGAAAAACTCGTATATGTAATATGAAATCGTGAACGAGTGTAACTGAATGTATAAACTTTTGTGTGGCTGGAATACAAACTCAGTTTGGAAATTGTCGAAAATATCTCTATCTCCCTCAGCTCTCTCCTTTCTCTCGAACTTTCATCTACAGTTTCCCTCCCTTTCGTCTGAATCTCCCTTCAAATTTCGTCTGTAATCTTGTGGCTACAACAGTGGTATGAGAGCGAGGTTAACAGATCCACCATCAAACAGCACAATAGCTAAAACCAAGAGCCAAAAAGCTAAAGCCATGGTTGATCCTGCGTCCAAGCAAACTCAAGCAGGTTCGGTGGCTGGAAAATCGGGCAACAAGTGTACTGGTGAGACTTCTTCGGAAGCAGAAGTCAATCCTGCAGGCAGAGCTGTGAATTATGAAGCAGTAATTGAAGAAATGCGCGACAACATAAATGCTTTGCAAGTTGCTCAAATGAGCCAACAGTCCCAAATCAACACTGTTCTGGAGTGGGTGAAAACACAGATGCCACCTCAACCCTCTATCTTGGGAGAAGCACCCGTTAAGTCTGGACAGGCTACGAGCTCCAAGGAGCAGCAGGGTCATGTTAGAAATGACAGTGAAGATTGGTATGAAGAAGACTATGGTTATGAAGAATCTGGAAGGAAGAGGAAAGGTAAGATGCCTTTTGCTGAATTGCCTAGATTCAATGGAAAAAACCCTCGTTCATGGATTGAAATGTCTGAAGAGTATTTTACTATTTATACTGGAATTAAGTATCATGAGAGGTTGGCTTTCATTCGGGTGTATCTGGAAGGTGATGCTGATGTCTGGTTAAGGAGCCTAAAATATTCCAGACCTACGGACTGGAAGGATTTTGCGGAAGCTTTGATTGGTAGATTTGAGTTAGGGGATGCTAGCAATGTATTGGATGCCTTCATGTGTTTGAAACAGGGAAGTCAAGAGTTATTTTAAGAGATTTGATTCCCTAGCTTCGTCTGTGATGGTCTCTTACCCAGAATTTAAGGAGAACTTCTATCTCGAGAAATTTGTGGGATGTTTGCATGCTGAATTGCGTTCTGTAGTGAAATCTAGAGCTCCTAGCTCCCTTAGAGCAGCGATCAATATTGCCAAACAGCAGGAGTTTGCTGTTAATTCTTTAATCAGTAAGATCACCACTGGAGCAGCACAAAACTGGGACCTAAGCAGAGTACTCGTGGATTTCCTAGAGGCCAATCCATTCCTAAACCCAAGGTTCAAAATTCTCCATTTAAAAGGAAGATTCTGACGGATGCTGAAGTAAAGGATAGAATTGAAAAGAAGTTATGTTTCAAATGTGGCAAACCATTTGCACCTGGACATCAATGTAATACTAAAGTTTATTCCATCCAGGCAGTACCTGAGGATCTTCAGGAGTTTTTGGAAACAGGCATTGATGAGGAAGGTGTAGAGGAGCCAGTTTTAGGAGCTGAAGAAGAGGAAGGGAACTTATCTGTTAATGCCCTTGTTGGGAATTGTGGATTGAATACCTATAGAGTGAAGGGTTCTTATAAAGGAGAGCCACTACATATCTTAATTTATGGGGGCAGTTCACACTGCTTCTGGGATTAGAAATTTGCGGACAGGATGCAGCTGGCATTGGAGTATGTTAAGCCAATGGTCATTGAGGTAGCTAATGGAGTAAGGAGCATCAGTGACATTAAATGCCAAAATTTCACATAAGTGATGCAGGATATGGAGTTTCAATGCAGTCCTAGAATCATTTCATTGGGTAGTTATGATTTAATCCATGGAGGGGAATGGTTGAAAGGATTTGATCCTGTTTCCTATAATTACAATGATATGGTGGTGACTTTGCACTTCAATCAGAGGCCTTTGCAAATTCAAGCCATCAGAAGCAAGGAAGAACTCAAGGTGATCTCTGTCCAGAAAATGACCAAGCTTATTATGGGGGGATCCGCTACTACTATTGGAAAGTTGTACTCATTGCAAGGAAATGATGAAGCTATTGTTACTTACTCGGCCTCTAATTCTGTTAAGGAGGATTTTGAAACTGCATTGAGGAATTTACTAATTAAATTTAATGATGTGTTTCAGGAGCCTACAGGATTACCTCCAGTAAGAGGAGTGGAGCACAATATAACCCTAATTCCTGAGGCTATTCCTAAGAAGCAGGTTCCCTACCGAACTCCATATTATCAGAAGGATGAGATTGAAAAAATAGTGGCTGAGTCGCTGAGCAGTGGGCTGATTCGTAAGAGCCAAAGTCCCTATGCTTCCCCAGTAATTTTGGTAAGGAAAAAGGATGGAGGATGGAGGATGTGTGTGGACTACAGGTCTGTTAACTCTATGACAGTGAAAAATAAGTTTCTCATTCCAATTATTGATGAATTGCATGGAGCTGTTTGTTTTAGTAAGCTGGACTTGAGATCAGGATACTTCCAAATCCGAGTGGTGGAGTCTGACATCTACAAAACCAATTTTATCACACATCATGGTCAGTTTGAATTTGTGGTTATGCCATTCGGTTTGTGTAATGCACCTTCAACATTCCAGAGTCTCATGAATCAAGTTTTTGAGAGTTATATAAGGAGGTTTGTTTTGGTGTTTTTCGATGATATTTTGGTGTATAGTAAGACCAGGGAGGAGCACTTATCGCACCTAAAAACTGTGCTGGAAGAAATGAGGCAAAATGAGTTATATGCTAAGTTGTCAAAGTGTTCTTTTGGAAAAGGTACCATTGAATATTTAGGACATGTGATCCCAGGAGATGGAGTTGCTACTGAAGAATCTAAGATTAAAGCTATTGTGGATTGGCCTCTCCTGATCAATCTGAAATCTTTGAGAGGATTTATGGGCCTCACGGGTTATTATAGGAAGTTCATTCGGAACTATGGTGCTATAAGTAAACCCCTCACGCAGTTACTTAAAAAAGATGGTTTTGGGTGGATAGAGGAGGCAGAACAAGCTTTTAAGGAACTGAAAAGAGCTATGTGCGAGGCACCAGTTCTGGCATTGCCAAATTTTTAGAAGGAATTTGTGGTAGAAACAGATGCTAGTGACAGGGGAATTGGAGCAGTATTGACTCAAAATGGCAGACCTATTGCTTATTTCAGTAAAGCCTTGGGGCAGAAGCAGCAGAATTTATCTATTTATGAGAAGGAGCTCCTGGCGGTAGTATTAGCTGTGAAGAAATGGAGTGGTTATCTGCTGGGAGCGAAGTTTGTGATTAAAACCGATCAACAAGCTTTGAAGTACTTGTTGGAGTAAAGATTAACCACTCTTTTGCAGCAGAAGTTGGCTGCTAAACTGCCAGGTTTTGATTATTCTGTGCAGTATAGGAAAGGTAGAGAAAACAAAGCTGCTGATGCTTTATCAAGATTTGGACCTGAAATGCTACAAAATTGCAGCCATATTTCTGCAAATGAACCTGTTTGGATTGAGGAGGTGGTCAGAAGTTATGAAAAAGATGAACTGTTTTCAAAGATTATTCAGGTTAAATTGGTGGACTCTAACAATTATCTGGAGTATCAGTTGCAGAATGGAATTCTCAGGAAAGGCCGAGGTATTTGCATTGGCAAGGATGATAAGTTAAGGACTAAACTCCTGTTTTTTTTTTCATGATTCGGGTATGGGTGGTCACTCTGGGATGCAGGTTACTTATGCCAGAATTAAATCCTACTTCTACTGGCCGAATTTAAAAAGAGATGTAGAAGATTGGATAAGACAATGTCATACCTGTAGCAGCAGTAAACCGGATTCTTCAGCTCATGCAGGACTCTTGCAACCATTGGAGATCCCTTCTCACCCCTGGAGTAGTATTGGAATGGATTTCATTGAGGGACTGCCCAAATCAGAAGGAAAATCAGTCATATTGGTGGTGGTGGACAGATTTACAAAGTATGCTCATTTTATGTCGATGCCTTACCCTTACAACACTGAGATGGTGGCAAAAATCTTTATGAAAAATGTCTACAGGTTGCATGGGTTGCCAGTGGAAATTATCTCCGATAGGGATAAATTCTTTACCAGTCGTTTGTGGGAAGAATTAATGAAGCTATCAGGGATCAAATTAGCCATGAGTTCTGCTTATCATCCTCAAACTGACGGACAGACAGAGAGGGTGAATCAGTGTCTAGAAACGTACTTGAGATGCATGAGCTCGGATAAACCTCACTCCTGGAATAAATGGCTTCCTCTTGTAGAGTTTTGGTACAACACAACTCATCACACCAGTGCGGGGATGACCCCATTTCTAGCTCTGTACGGTTATGAACCGCATCATATTATTCTTCCAGACTTCACTACTGTCCAGAGTTCCACTGTTGAGGACTTCTTTTTGCAGAGGGAGCAAGTGCAGCAAATTCTAAAGCAGAATCTGATATTAGCAAGGGAAAGAATGAAGGTTAATGCTGATAGGAAAAGGGTAGAGAGACAGTATCAGGTTGGTGATAAGGTATATCTCAAACTGCACCCTTACCGGCGAAACTCAGTACAATTTTGGAGAAATATGGAGCCGTCTCCATGCTTTTACGGGCCCTATGAGATTTTGGAAAAAATTGGCACTATGGCGTATAGATTGGACCTTCCACAGAGTTCTAAAATCCATCCAATATTTCATGTTTCTTTGCTGAAAGAGAAGCTCAAAAGCAGGAATAAGTTTGCTGAAACTCTACCGGAGGCAGGAGTTGATGGAGAATTCATTATACCTGGACGCGCAGGTCCCCAGAAGCAATTGTTGGTTTCCTGGAGTGGCTCAAATGCAGATCAGGCTACTTGGGAGGATGAAGATTGGGTTAGGTCAAATTTCCCTAAATTTAATCCTTGGGGACAAGGATCTCAAAATGGAGGGAGCAATGTCATATCCCGGAATTCGGAATTGGTAAATTCGTTGCCGGAATGGGGACGTAAGAGTCAAAGATCAAGGAAAAGTGTTTGGAGGATTCCTGTGTCATCGGATGCAGAAGGAAGATGAAGTCTCATTTTGGCTAAGGAGAGAAATTGACTTTTAAAGTTAATTTATATTTTTGGAAAAACGCGTATATGTAATATGAAATTGTGAACGAGTGTAACTGAATGTATAAACTTTTGTGTGGCTGGAATACAAACTCAGTTTGGAAATTGTCGAAAATATCTCTATCTCCCTGAGCTCTCTCCTTTCTCTCGAACTTTCATCTACAGTATACCTCCCTTTCGTCTGAATCTCCCTTCAAATTTCGTCTGTAATCTTGTGGCTACAACAACTTGCGCAACCAAGAATCTGCAACTGGAGAAACAGAGTTTGCTCCTCTGGTCATTTTTTGACATCCATTAGATAAATCCACTTCTCCTTTGGATATTTCACCAATATCAACATGTTGATTTTCTCCACCAATGACCCACCCACGATCTTGGGAGGCTATAAAACAAGGCACTATAAAATTAACGATGGCATCACGTTTGTTTTTCTCCATGGCAACTGAATTATTTTTCCACTTGTTGTGCTTAAATTTGGCGGATACATAATTTTCTCGTCGGAAATCAAAGAGCAAACCTCGTTGGAAATTGCAAAGATTGAGTAGAGGACGACAAACGGAAACCCAAATACGTTGGCTTCCTGAATTAGGTCTGCGACTAGGGCAACCAGCCACTCCTAACGGCGCCATGAAGACCATCTTTACGGCGATGTATGCCGGAAAATACCACCTGCTCCGTTTGTTATTTTTTGATTTGTGATTCATGAACAATCGAAATTGTTCGAACTGCTCGGCTAGGATGACATCAGAGCCGGTTGATGCCTGCTTCTTGTCTCCCATGATCAGCCGAAAAACAGGAGATGATGAAAAACAGGATTGTTCTTTCTTCGATACCATAATAAGCAAAATTGTAAAGAAAATACGAGGGTTTATGTGATTCGGCAATAGCCTACTCCACGAAAAGAGCTCTTCCGTTTTTCTTTCTTTTTCTTGTGTTTCATATGGTCTCTTTTACATGTATTTATAGTTACAAAACACTAACATCAAATCCCTCCAATCAGGAATGTGATCCCTAAGATGTAGGGATCATAAGATAAGGAAATGATTTAGTCAAATCATTTCCTTAACAATAACCCATTCTATGTTATAAGTAACAAAAGGATTTACACAAAAAATATGGAATTGTGATGAACAAACTTTTGTTCCAAGGTTGAAGCCGAACTAAAATAACGAAGGCTCGAGGTTTTCTGGCTAGGATGGAAGAGGAGAAGCAGGGCAAAGATTAACGAGGGAGAATGAAGTCACGACATCGACATTGAGCACCACAGTGGAGAGGATGACAACAGCATCCACGATAGTCGATTCATCGGTAGATGTGGAAGATGCCAAGTCGTGTTGCTGCCCCGATGGTGGTGACGATAGAGGGAGGAAGAAGTTGTGAGTTTGGTTGGAATTCGGTTGAAGATGAACAGTGGATGTTTTAGGATGTGATGGCAATCTCATGTAATTTATGATAATATTAGAGGTTAAATTGAAGGTGGATTGATTTTGGGTCTGGATCCCAAATCAATCCCATAAACGCGTGTGATCCGGTTTTCAATCTCATAATTCAGTTTAGCCACTGTATTTTTTCGTGTGTAGTAAACATGGTATTACAGACCAATCCCACGTAAAATACATGTATTACCGCATAATTCTGCCAAGTAAACGAATGCATCAGCAATATGAGTTTGCCACATATGACTTTCCAAGTGTGTTTTACCTCCTTATTGTGCTTTGTAGGCTATTAAGGTAGAACGTTGAGTTTACATACAAAAAAGAGAATTCTTTTTTTGGATAAAGTAAAATTTTTTTATCCTTGCATGATATTTAGGTTTACAATATTGAGTATTTATATTTCATACCTCTACATTTTCTCTCATCACCTCTTGACCCAACATTCTCTTTAATTACAATGTTGGGCACACAATACATGCGTCTCAAACTTAGAACATTGCAGACACATTCCTCAAGTTCACTACACATGTTCACCAGAGCATTCCAACGGAAATTTTTTGAATCTGCCACAAAAATTGACTCAATTTTTGAAAATGTCATGCACCGGTCTTCAGAAGACCGATGAGAGCAACCAATCTTCCAAAGACCGGTATTTTAAAACATCGATCTTCCAAAGTCCGGTCATCAATAAAATTCTTAATCACAAGGATTAAGAATTACCGGTCTCTGGGGCAAATCAAAAAAAGAAGAAGAACAATGGTGGCTTATCCTTCACATCGATGGAGAACTCAAGCAGTCTCTATTAGGCTCACCGTTCAGGAATGGACTGCGAATGGCAGAATAGGTTAATAGATTCATCATTTTCGAAAATGGATCTGAGGAATTTGAGAAAGCTGTGCAGTCCGCGGATCCGGATGAAGGAATACTCTACGCTGGCTTCTCGGAGGCCGATGCGGAGAGCGAGAGTAACCTCCCTATACAACCTCTGTCGGTCCAGCGATTTCACCAGCTCAATAACCGGCGAATCCTCCTCGGCCTCCGCCTCCGAGTTCAAGGCGCCACTCTAGAACGCCTTCTTCAGGTACATTGTCCCTTGTTTACGACTTTTTAAGATGAACTCTAACATTTCAGGCCTCCACGTTTCTGTAGGGTTCCTGAGTTTCAGGCCTTCACTAAAAACAGCAAATCGATCGAATCTCGATTTGTTTCTCGATGAAATTGATGAAGAGGAAGAAGAGCAAAATCTGCAGAGAGTGACGAGTTCTTGTCTGCCGCATAAATGCTTCTTCTACACTCCGGTGCGTGAAGCTCAATGTCTTGGTTCGCGGACAAGATAATAACGAATGCTGCTTGGAGTCCCTGGTAGATCATTCTACCGATCCCGCCTCTTGCACCCCTATCTACGGCCTCTCGACTTCTGATGCTGACTTCCTGCTTCAGCCTCCCATCTTGTCTCTTGAATTTGGTTCGTCTAAGGTTCTAAAATCGTCCCTCGATTGTGTGTCTCTTGAATTTGGTTCGTCTAAGGTACTGGATGAGTTTTTTTTTTGCGGTTTATTCCTGCCCAGTACCGGTCTTTCAAAGTATTTCTTAATCTTGTGATTAAGAATTTTAATGATGATAAGACTTTGAAAAATTGGTATTTTAAAATATCGGTTGCTCTCACCTATTCCAAACATCAATAGATGCTTGACATTTTAAAAAATTGAGTTAATCTTTGTGGCACATTCACAAATTTTCGCATTCTAACCTTATTTTTCGGCTTCAGAAATGGTGTCGAGATTTTGGATTTTTGGCGAGTTTGGCCATGGCGCCGCCGCTCTTCAATGGCCAGAAATTATTTTTGTACAACAGATTATACTGAAAACCATCATCCACCCTTCACACCTAGTATTCTCAGCAAGCGACTCCTTCTTCCGCCAAGATTTAGAAAATCGAGGATGCAATTTCACTTCAAGCTTTTGATTCTCACTTTTTTTTTCGTTCCTACCATAACTTTCTTTCTGTCACGCAGCATCCGATCAATTTTGAGCTCGGAAACATTCCTGAGGGACCCTGCTCCTGTCGGTAAACCCCATTCCAGGTGCTAAGAGGCCCCTGTTTTTGGAATTCGGCCAGGTTTGTAGTTGCATGCGTTCAAATGCAGAAAAGTAGTCTGGTTCAACATTGTTGAAATGTTACCGTTTCTCATTTTCCACAATTCCCAGGTTACTAGTTGCCAAATTGCATTCCAGGCATGTTTTCTCCAAAGAGGTTTCATTCTCTACATGTGCTGCTCAAGAAGAAGAGCGTCTGTGGCAGGTATAATATTTTCATCCAGTGCCCAAGTGTAGATTAGGTGCCAGTACTGGCTAGCAGCAACACAATGTGAGAAAATGTGTAGCTTAGTTTCTTCACATACAAAATACACATTGAGTTTTTGGCATATTCACACCTCGGCTTTGTGAATTTGGCAGGTGGGAAGCCTCTACTGCAGAAGATGTCAGTTAAAAGCGCAAACTTTCAGAGGTATAAGTTTATTCCAAGCATACTTAGTATTCGGATTTAGCACCTGAGATAACCATGTTGCATGTGTTGAGGAAGTCATCAAGTTTGGAAAACAAAGTCAGCCCACAAACATTGACAAACACAAAGCATGCTTAGCCACAAACATTGACAAACACAAAGCATGCTTAGCCACAAATGTTGAAAAGCACAAAGCATGTTGAAGCATGCTCCATTATAAATGATGCACGCATGCTTTGTGCATATAGAGTTCTAAAATCACATGTATAAATACCCATTTTGTAGCAAGGAGAGAAAGAAGTAAGAAAGGAAAAAACGGAAGAACACTCTTCCCGTGGAGTAGGGATTTCTCTCGAACCACGTAAATCCTTGTGTCTTCTTTATGATTCCGCATATATTTCCGCTTAATATAAACTATCTGATGTATCTGGATCTTTCGACGTCGTTGCAAAGGAAAATGCTATACACCACCTCCCTTACACACCTCCATACAACCTCCTTCATGGCGTGTATACTCGGTCACCATTTTCCTATTGCAAGTGGCTGGTATGCAGCTTAATAAACTAAACAGATTCAGCCTGTTCTCCAAAGTCAATGTTCTCCAATTTTTTTTTACCTCAAAAGTCTTCACCCAGTAGCAATCATTCAAAGGTGTTCGAAAATTGAGATTCTCAAACTTCCGGTTTCCTCGTTGTTTCCTGGAACAATCGTGAACACCGACTACCTACAAAAATTCAACCAATTTGTGTTAGAAGAAAAAAGCATTGTAAATGGAGATTTTGGCGTGGATCTTTTTCTCATTCTGGTCTATTAACGGCGCGGTCACAATGTTTCTCGGTTTACAGGCATTCGACAGAACAAATCTCCATGAATTGGTTTCTCCCATCATCATAGCCATCTTCAAGCATGCTTTAGTCATCTCGTTCTGCCATTCAACCACCTGCGCTTTCATTTTCAGACCACGCCTCAAGATCTCTGTCGAAAAATACTACCTCTGGGTGCTGTTCACCGCATCGCCGGGCTTCTTCTACCTCGTCGCCGGAGAACATCTCGCCTGGTACTGCTTTCCGGTGTATGCTGTTATCAACCAGGGCGGTTTGCGATACCTTCTTATTCCCCCGAGCTATGATATTGAGTACGTGGCCTATTTGTTGTCCACAGCAGTTGTTTTGTTCGATGTGATATTTATCTGGCCCTTTACCAGAAGCAAAGAAGGTGATGAACCAATTGCCTTCTACTGGTCCCTTTTCATGATGAATTGCCACATCTTGTTTCAGACGGATCTGACCACCACGTTTGGAGATTTCATAGGGCTTTTAACTCACTTCGCCGCCGTGGCGGCTGCACTGTTTATCGGAGGGAAGACGACCTACTTCCCGATTTTGGTCCTGCCAGCGGCTTTCCTTACAGCCGCGGTCAGAGCAGCGCTCATCGGCGACGAGCGATTCCGGAATCGGTTGCCGGTGGCGACGGTTCAAGGGAACCAGCGACTTCGAGATTTGAAGAAAACGGTGCAGAGACACGGTAAAATGATAGAATTTGCGATCGGGATGTTTGGTACGATTCTCTTCCAGAAT
>JAOYMZ010035722.1:0-15917 GCA_025802335.1 Pinguicula primuliflora | reverse complement strand
GGTGTGTGCAGTGACTGCACGGTGCAGTGCCCACGTGGCACTGCAGGATTGGTTGGTATGCGGGCCCGCGCAAAAGTGTTGAACACCGGACCCCTTGGCACACCAATCCTGCAGTGCCACATGGGCACTGCATACTCACTGCACACACCCTAAACCCCCTGCACCGTGCCCTCCCCTATTTACACCACTTCATCTCTTATAATTCCTCACACTCAAAAACAGATACAAATTGAAATATGAGCGAACGTATTATCAAATTTGGACTACTAGTTTCATTTTTATTTTTCATAGGTAATTTTTTAAGGGGATGCTACATCTCCATACAGGTTTATGGCCATGTTAGATAATATATTTTTAATTAGTTTTTAAATTCTAAAAATCTTATAAACATATAATTTAAATATTTTAAACCTAATAAAAATATTATATAAATTAAAATCCTAAATCCTAAACTTTAAAACCCTAAACCATATAAATCTAAACTTAAACCCAAAATGTTAAAGACGACAATTAATATTACGGCGGTTTTATCGCCGAAAAATTAAAACCTTAAATGATGGACTCAAACTCTACAAATCCTAAATGTTACACTTTATTGAAAATTGAAAAGTAATATTACGGAAGTTTCGCCGCCGAAAAACTATAACCGTATATAATTAACCACACTCTAAAAACCTTAAATGTTAAATTTTATTTAACGATGATAATTAATATTAAGACGGCTTTGCCGCCAAAAAACTAAAATCGTATATGATGAACCCAAACTCTAAAAATTCGAAATTCTAAATTTTATTTAACGACGATAATAATAAACCAAAACTCTATAAACCCTAAATGTTAAACTTTATTTAAAGATGATAATTAATATTACAGCGGTTTCGCCTCCAAAAAACTGAAACACTAAACTCTATAAACTCTAAAGCTTAAACTCTAGTAACCCTAAAGCTTAAACTCTAGTAACCCAATAATATAATAAAAATAGCGATTAATATTATGACTTCGCCGTCAAAACCTAAACCCTAATATCACATAAATTATAAATTCACATAAAAATAAAAAAATAATAATCATATCAAGTCAATCACATCTTAAATCGAAGCACACGACATGCTGATTATTATGATGATGTCCGTTTTGACAAATAATAATCGATTCGATGGATAAATCCAATTATAAGAAAATGAGGAGAAATATAATATAATAATAAAACAGTAAAAACTATAAACATAAAAATAAAAACGCGGAACTTTTAGTATTTTGTGACACATGTCACTAAATTACTGGATGGAAAAATGTCCATACCAATTGGTATGGACATGTAGCATTTTCCATTTTTTAAATAATGATATGTTAGGTGCATTATATTATTTTAACTCAATTACTTTTTTCCATAGACAATGAGAAGCGGTAGATCTCACAATAGAAGGTAGTATGCGAGATGTGGATTATGGCGGACGCGAAATATCCTTTGCCGATTTTAAGTTTGAATTCATGCACAGATGTTAGAGTAGGGCCTATGACTCATCGTCAAGTAAAGGATCAATTAGTATGGTAAAAAAGATGTTATTTTCGTGTTAAAACATTCATATTGGCAAATAACACACTTATTGATCCAACGATCCATTTACTTATTGTGGACGACGAAGTGAAGTTTTTTTATGAGTATAAATATCTCAAAACTATGAAGTTCGAGATGTTTAGTTCTTGGGAAATTTTGTGAGGACATTTAGTTTGAAATGTGTCGATCGATATTGCACTTGTTATATTGATCTTTTCTTAATGAATTGCACTTGTATTGATATTTTTTTGATTATTTTGTAATGATTACATGATGTCATTGATATAAATTTTTAATAAACAATACATCAAATACCAAATACAATAACTTTAATTATAATATTTGTTAGAGCAACTAAATTTTTCTAAATATGAATTTTTTTTGGCATCGGCATTTTCTAAATATGGATTTTTTGGCCTCACTTTGATCATCTCATCTTCTTTTATCTTCATAATATTTTTCAACCAAATTTTCATAATCTTCTAAATCTTCTGGTCATTATTTAATATCTGATTAACTTCATTTTCATCGGATGAAAAAATATTTTTCGTCGAGTCATTCAACCGTGCGTATAGTTCAGTCCAGCCGCTTAGAGAGTGGAAGTTATCATACGGATATTCACATTCACAAAACTCATTACATCTATTGGTGTCCTAATAGGGAAGAGTTGTCCAATCTTTGACAACCTCTTTTTCCTTATCTGCATTTTTTGGCGACATTGTTGAAGGAAAACTAGTCTGGCGTTGCTAGTGCTCTTCTTTGCGAATTTTTTTGGGGGCAATTTTCTTTATATATTTTTTAAACCACGGTGCCCTACCACGCTGTTGCCGAGCATTTTCAAAATGCCCTGTCTCTCATAGGGCAAAATTGAAAATTTACCAGCTTTCTTCGGATGAGCAGCTAAGGTACAATGAATACTCAAAACACCAATAGGTTAGTTGCATTCACCATTTGGCAATTTTTTTTTTGGTCGCTTATTGTCCCATGGTGTTATTTAAAATTTTTTGGGTGATATCGGTCCAAACTTTTTTTTGTATAAAATTTGTATCATTGGATTGTTGTGGATACAATTCATAAATATGATTTAAATACGATTAAATTTAATCCAATATTTGGTGTTAGTTTGTATAAATTTTGTACAAAAAAATTTATACATCTAACATTTCTCGATAAATAGTCCGAATTTGAATTGGTTACGGCATGTAATGATCCTAACTTGAATCGTTTTTTTTTACTTAACTTTGAATCGTACATTCTTATTGTTGAAACAAAAATTAAAAACCGATTTTCAAGAGTTCATTTGTCATGGAATTGAAGATCATGAATCCGAGCAAAAGAAAATTGAAGATTCAAAAGATTGAAGAAGCGAGGGGAAAAGTGTGTTTTCTTCATTAACAGTAAATATACATGTAGCATGTGTTTCTTCATTAATTCTGTAGTTATATGTATAAGGGCTGAAGCCTAGTGGGCCAAGAAATAGTGAGGGTCATGTATGCAGCGAGTGTATATATATAGATGGTGCACCCACCAATTAGGGTGTGGAAAAGTGGAGAGTTTCCACCAATTCCTAGCCGCATTCTCCATTACTATCCTGATCCAATCTTAAGCTCACAGTTGGAGTCATTACACTAGCAAATCGTGAGCCGTTTTCTGTTTTGTTGGTTGAGATCGTTAACTCTCACCGACATTTCTGTTTTATACCCATTTTCATGATATCGGAGCCTCTTGGCTTGAAATTCGCGTGATTTCTTGTATATTTTTCCAATCTGTTTTCGCCAAACTTCACCAAACTTGTCTATCTACCACCGTTACAAAAATGTCCAAATTCTGAGAATGAGTGTGGATGCAGATTCAAAGAAAATTGTTGACGACCCCAAGCAAACTCTGAAGGGTTTCATACTGCAACCGTTCTGGGATCCGGGTCTGGCAGCAAGGGGACTTTTCGGATTCGTGACTTTGACGAAACAGGCATGTCTCTGGTCACCGTGTTACTAAATACCAAGAATTACTAGTCTTGTAGCAGAGCCATAAGAATGGCCTTAGGAGCCAAGCGGAAAGAAGCACTGATTGATGAGTCATTCGAGCCACCTTCAGATGAAACTTCCGAGGAATACCTGGCATCGAGGAGTGCTGACCTGATGGTAACCTCGTGGATCTACAATTCTATCAATAAAGAGCTCCTGGAAGGTTTTCAATATACCACTACAAGTGCCAAAAATCTTTGGGTTGAACTCCGGGAGCAACTAGGACAGTGTAATCTAGCGTGCACTGGAGGTGTGTTTGGGGGGAGACAACCGATTAAGTGTGAGAATTGCGAGTTTTTGGGGGCATACTATCTCACAGTGCTTCAAACTGAAGACTTGTGACTTTTGCAAAGTTAAGGGTCATCATGTTAATCACTGCTATAAGCTTAAACATCGGAAGCAACTGTCACAGGGTCAATTTGTTCATGTTGCTGAAACTCCACTAGAAATGGAGATGGGAAACCAAGGTGAGCAGCCTAGCATGACTGACATAATACAGCTTGTTCAGCAATAAAGCCTTCAACTTGAAGTCCTCAAGGATGCCCTAGAAATATTGCCAACACAAAGCCTCATAAGCTGAAGCTAGACATTAGAGCATTCTGTTGCATGTTTCTTAGTTATTCCCTTGTAAGCAAGGCTTACCGTGTATTTGACTTACAAAATCACAAAGTGATCGTCTCACGAGATGCAGTGTTCTACGAACACATTTTCCCCTATCAAAAGCTTGCCTCATCTTTGTCCCACTCTTCTCAGTCTCTGCCTATTTTGTCATCCTTTCTTAACAAACCTCTTCCCATTACTTACTCATTACCACCTAATACACCATTTCCAAATGAAAACTCAGAAACTCTTCCGTGTGATAAAGATTTTCCAATTGACATCTCAGACTCTCTTACTTGTGATTCATCTCCTGTTCCAGCTGAACTCTCTTGACCCATGGTCCATCATGATACTCCATCTCAGTCCACTCCTTCTTCTATAGATACCCTCACTACCACTTCTCTTCATCGTAGATCCACCAGACTCACTTTTGCTCCACATTGGCATAAATAATATGTCATGACCAGCCAAGATTCACACCTCACTCCTGTCTCTGCCTGCCTCCTCTCTCATGTCTTAGTCCCTATAAAGCCACGGTCTTACAAACAGGTAATGTTGAAGCCTGAATGGGTGCAAGCAATCAATGATGAAATCACTGCTTTACGTCAGAATCAAACTTGGGTACTTGGACCCCTTCCTACAGTCAAGCACACCATTGGGTGTAAATGCGTCTACAAGACCAAACTGAACCCCGATGGCACTGTTTCTCTGCATAAAGCTCTTGTTTAGTGGCAAAAGGTTATAATCAAATTGAGGGGGTTGATTACCAAGAAAGTTTTTCTCTAGTTGCCAAATATACATCAGTGCGTATCCTTCTCATTGTGGACGTTGCTCTGTGGCTGTTCTATTGCACAGTTGGATATCAACAATGCCTTTCTACATGGACACTTAGATGAAGAAGTCTATATGGATATACCCTCCGAATATACGGAAGCCAAACCTGGGGAAACCTGCATCTTCAAGCGATCAATCTATGAGCTCAAACAATCTTTTCGATAGTGGAATAAAGCACTTACAACCTCTCTATTGATGTATGGATTCCACCAATCTCCCCATGATCACTGTCTGTTCACCATAAGCGAACATGATAGCTTCACTGACCTGTTGGTATATGCCGATGATGTGCTCCTTACAGGGAGCTCTAGTGATGAATTCAACTCCATCAGAACCTATCTGGACCAAAAGTTTATCTTGAAGGATCTCGATGATGCTCATTACTATCTTGGTCTCGAGCTATTACCTTCTCAGAGTGGCATTTATGTTACACAACGCAAATATGTACATGACATTATCTCAGAGTGGCTAGATGATGCACAACCCTCACCTACTCCCTTGCCTCCAGGAATGAGATTGGCTTCTTCTGATACATCCGATCTTCTGCCTAATCTATCGCTCTATAGGGCGTTACTTGGAAGACTTCTTTATTTGAACTTCACCAGACTTCATATCAATTACTCAGTCCAATACTTGAGCCATTTTATGCAGTCTCCTCATCAAGCATATTATCAGGCAGCGCTGCAAATTGTCTGATATTTAAAAGGATGTCCCCATCTTGGCCTATTTCTCCCCTTCCAGAATGATCTTCTGATCAGTGCCTATTGTGATGCTGATTGGGCATCATGCCCTGATACTTGTCGATCTCTCACGGGCTACATAATCAAACTTAGGGATGCTACAATCTCGTGGAAAATGAAGAAACAAACAATTGTTTCTCGTTCCTCAGCTGAAGCTGAATATCGGAGCCTAGCAACAGCAGCCTTTGAAATCAAGTGGATCTCTTATATCCTTCAGAATTTGCAAATTTGCAAGTCCAAGTGTCACTACTTATTCAGCTGCATTGTGACAATCAGGCGACCCTCCACCTTACTACCAATCCATTGTTCCATGAACGCACCAAACATATCGAACTGGATTGTCACTTTGAGAGAGATTTGTACAAAGATGGCTTTCTCCTTCCTTTGTATATCCCCTCCTCTCACCAACTCGCTGATCTCTTTACGATAACCCTTGCCTTTATGAGCCTACACCAATCTCTTGTCCAAGATGGATTGGGTTTGTCAGCCCTAACTCCATCTTGCGGGGGGTCTTGGAATTGAAGATCGTGAATCAGAGCAGAAGAAAATTGAAGATTCTAAATATTGAAGAAGCCAGGGAAAATGAAAGTGTGTTCTCTTCATTAGTTCTGTAAATATACATGTAGTGTGCGTTTCTTCATTAATTCTATTGTTATATGTAAAAGTGCTGAAGCCCAGTGAGCTGAGAAACAGTGAGGGCCATGTATGCAGTGAGTATATATATACACATGGTGCACCCACCAATTAGGGTGTGCAAAAGTAAAGAGTTTCTACCAATCCCTAGCCGCATTTGCCATTAGTGTCCTTATCCAATCTTAAGCTCACAATTGGAGTCATTACACTGGCAAACCATGAGCCATTTTTTGTTTTGTTGGTTGAGATCGTTAACTCTCACCGACATATCTATTTTATACCCATTTACAATTTGCTTCCACGTTGGTCATGATGCATTCGCCTAGTAACTTGACACTCGCACAAAATTTATTAGGCTGTCCACAAGAGGAGGGAAATTTCCTTCCCTTTTTGGTGTGAACAGGTTGCAGGTTACCACCTTGTTCATCTTTCATGGACAACATGGTTGTGTTGTCTATGGAAGATGGAAGGTGGAAGGTTTTTCCTTCCACCCAATAAAAAAAGGTGAATTAATTAATTAATTAATTAATACTTGGGTGAATATTAATATCAGATTAATTAATATATTAATATCAGATTAATTAATATATTAATATCAGATTAATTAATATATTAATATCAGATTAAATAATATATTAATATCAGATTTATTAATTAATTAATTAATACTAAATTGGGTGAAAGTGTATTAATTAATTATGTTTCGACATATGTATAGACTAGAGATTAATATTAAATTAATTAATTAATACATGATTAATATTTTTAAAACAAGAATAATATAAATTTGTATAGATTAATACTTGATTAATTAATTAATACTAGATTAATATTTTAAAAATGGATAATATAGATATGTATAGATTAATACTAGATTAATTAATTAATTTTGGATTAATAATTAAAAATGGATTAATAAAGATAAAATAATAATAATGAAATTGTAAATATTAAAAAAAAGAAATTTGAAAAGAAAAAATATGAGTATAGTAAAAATGAGGTGTAGTGAGAGAAAAGTAATTTGATATGATGGGTATAGATAAAAAGGAAAAAAAAAACCATATCAAAAGTTATTGATAGCCTTCATACAACTTTTGCTTAGCAATAAAAAAAAGATAAGGGCTGTGGTTACAAAATATTTTTTGTGCTGATTAACCTGTTTCATGAACACGCTGATGGCCCATTATCCTGATGGGTGGATTACGAATCCGTGTACTAATAACAACTTTTTACCTAAACAAAAAAGTAGATTATCAAAAAAAAATATTATAAAAAATTTATTTGCAGAGTACAAAAAATGGTAAAGTTGGAATTTGTAATTTGCCTTTTTTGTGCAGGTGAGTTTGAAATAATCAAATTGACTTGAGAGTTGAGACCAATTTTCTCGAACCTTCTTTTTGACTACCTTGTTTAAAGAAGTTTAATTAACTGCGCGATGATAAGATCCCATCACCAATCTGGACTATGGAGTAAAAAAATTTCCCTCCAAATAAACCCTTTTCTCTATATTCGGACTTTTTACTATATATCAGTCATCAGATAAACATCGAAAAATTCAATACCCAGCAGGATTAACAAACTTCACCTCTTCTTTTGAGGGTGAAAGTTTTCCTTATTAGGATGGACTCTTTCAATAAAGATACCATTTTTAGGCAGATTTGCAAAATTTTCCAGGAAAAGAAAGATTTGTATTCATGGGGAAGTGGGAAAGGCTGGAAAAATGGGAAAGTGGGATCCACTGGGATCTTCCACAAATGCACAGTAGAGAGAGAAAAAGAGTCGTTTCTGGGTTTAGAAGTGTAGCCCATGCAGAAAAGCTTGCCGCATTGGATTGACATTTGGGGACTTGTAAATAACTCGGCATCCCAACTCGGGAAGTCTTAACGCCGTCTCCGTTACTATCTCGGTTCTGTCCATTTTTCCCTTTTGGGGCGATATAAATTGCTCCAGATTGAAGGGGTTCTGGAATTTTTTTTTCGTTGGCTGGGGTTCTTGCTCGGTTTTGGGAAAGGGAAATCATGGGTAGGGGGAAGATTGAGATCAAGAAAATTGAGAATAATAACAACCGGCAAGTTACATTCACCAAGAGGCGGAATGGTTTGTTCAAGAAGGCTCGTGAACTCGCGATTCTGTGTGAGGCGGATATAGGGGTCATTATTTTTTCAAGCACCGGAAAGGTGTTTCACTATGCCAGTTCATGGTATGGATTCAATTTAAAGAGTTATGCGAATCATTTCGAGTTTGAGTTTTGTTTTATCAATATCAGTTGGATCTCTGTTTTTGGTCTCTGCATGTAAGATTTCTGCACTGTGCCTGGCTAATTCTTTAAGATTTAATTAGATTGGAGTGGAAAAATGATATTACTCAGTATACCCATTGGCAGATGAGTTAAAATTTTGCTTAGTATACCATTAAAAGGCATACTGATGAGCATCTTTTCACGTTTTCCTAATGAAATATCTGTAATTGGCGTGTCCCATATTTCTGATTTACTGTTGAGCTTTTTTTGTGTTGACATGCCCCAAATTTCTGATTTTGTTGATTATCTTCTTCTCTGTTTTTTGTATAGAGCATCTGAAATGATTCACCTAATCTTCTTTTTTCTGTGTAAAACATCCATGCTTAATGGTACATTAGCTTCAATATGGAAGTTTGAATCATCTGAAATCTCTAATTGCTGATGCCATTTGGCTTTAGGAGTACAAGCTATCTTTTTTTATTGACCTTAGCATTTCCAACATTTTACAGCATGGATAGGATAATGTCAAGGTACAAGGAATTTATTTCGGAAGGTACTCCACCAGAGAACAAGCTAGAGGTTTGCATTTCCTGATGCTCTATCCTTCATTTCTCTAGTTTTCCTCTGGTGGGATTCTTTACAAATTTAATCTGAGCATTTCGTTCCCAATCTGAATCAGCAACCAATTGAAGAGGTGGACGGCCTAAGAGAAGAGATACAAAGGCTCAAATTGAGTCAATTGTATGGTTTTCAGTAATTGCATTTTGTAGACATGTGAATTCATCTTCCAGGAATACCCTGTTCCCCGTTCTTATTGGGTGCTAGTAATTCTAGGAGACTATTAGGAAAGGACTTAACGGGCATGGGTGTACAAGAGCTGCAGGATATTGAACAAAAACTGAACGATGGCCTTCGAAGCATAAAGGCGAGAAAGGTTTGCTATCCCTCAGGACTTGTGACTCACTAATTTTTAGTTCTGTTCTGCTTGTGAGATGAAACAATCAATTGCGGCGGAACTGTCTGTGATATGCATTGTCTGATTGTTCCACAGGAGGAGCTGCTTATGCAGCAACTACAAGAATCGAGACTACAAGTAAGATAGATGCATGCTTCATTCCTTTTCTCATGCTATATACACGTGAACAGATTCAGGATAATAGACTCTTCAGTGTTCACTTTTCCATCTCTTACCTGAAGAAATCTTGCAGGAAAAAAGAGCAATGCTGGAAAACCAAACGTTACGCAGACAGGCAAGGCAGTAGTTCTTTTTACTACATGAATCCTAATAACCTGTTGCCATGTATAACATTATAGATTAGGCATGGATGATGCTATTCAAATTCTTGTGTTTTAATGCTTTTCAAGTTCTTGTTCACTTGCAGGTATTCATTGATTTACTAGCATCTGTTTTCCTGATCTGATCCACCAGAAATTTCATATCTAAATGTAGGTTGACATGCTTCAATCTTTTTTACCCATGAACCATGATGGAGCTAATCTTATGATCGAGGATGTTGCAATGGAAGAAACTATGAACATCGTCAGGAGAGGTTCCAGGACGAGTGATATGGCAGAATGGAATGGAGGCATTGGTGACTACGACAGCTCGGATACCACCCTCTACCTGGGGTACTAGCCACATTCTCCATACTCATATTCATCGCAATTTTCTCCTTTGAACTGTTGTTTTTATTTGTGCTGTATTTTCTTACAGGCCTCCGACTGCAAGAAAATAGCTTCCTACTTATTAAAAATACACATTGGCTCAATGGATGAGTATTCCAGGCGTTGATCAGACTCCATACTCCATTTGACCTCCAATGCTGATATTTCTCGTCCAGTTTCATAGCACTTGTCTTAGTCTTCCATCTGGAAAGGAACCTAGCTAATTCGACTTAGTGATTTGGTGCTTGTTATTTGTTAAGACTGGTATGTGTTATACAATTTTATACAAGTATCATGATTTTTTTGATAACGTATTGAAACATATGGAGTTAGCTATGCAATTGGAAGGTGATGCCATAACAACTTTAATGATTAATCCAAAAATTCATAATAAAATATAAGCATTCATAATAGGAGTAAACTTTTAGTTCAGAGATATAACTATAATAAAAATGTTATGTGTACTTAATTTTGTAAGTACACGTTTGTCATAAAGTGTTTTTTTTCAAAATAAAATGACTTCGTTTTGTATTTTGTACTTAATTTTTTAATACACGTATCATTTCTCCAGATATTACTCGTATATAACTCTCTCTTTACATTAGGTTAAGTAATCGCCTATCCTAAACATGAGTTACCATGGGGTTTTTATTCTTGGACAAGTTTTTAGAACGCCGTATTAGGATAGAGCAATTTCAACTTTGACACACTTCATTATCTTTTTATGTTACATCCATCACAACCATACTCATATTTTAATGTGTGGTTGTTATGGTTATCACATGAGAGAATTTATGAAAGTGTGTCCAAGTTAAAAATACAAGTAACATTATTTTTTTAATACATTTGAAGCCATACGGCAGGAAACATAAGAGGAAAATGAAAAACTAAGTATCAACCGATGTTGGACAATTTAGGGGGGCCTGAACTGATAGAGCCTGAAATCGTCGGCATCTCGGGGAGGAGCTTGACTCCCAGCTCCTGTTGGTGTATCCAGTAGAGGATTGGTTGAGAGGTACTGCACTCCAATGTGAGCGTTAGCTAGCCCCTATTTGGCGAGTCTGTCAGCTTCAGGTAAGAGTTTCCGCTGACAGTAACAGATTGAGGTTGAGGTCTCCACGAGAAGCCTGCGTATCATCAATATAAGGCCTTGATGGGGTAAGTTCACAGTGTCACCTCTGATATCATCAATCGCATTCCTGCAATCGGATTCAATGATCCCATTCATCAGTTCTTTTTGTTGAATGAAGAGCAGTCTATGAAGTATTCCCCAAAATTCCACCGTGATACTTGAACAGACGCCAATCCGCCCTAAGAACACAGCCCTGTTACATCCGTTTCTCACGTTTAGAAAACCTCCACAGGCTGCCCGTCCATTTAATCTGCAGGCAGCCCCATCGACCTGCAAAATAAACAAAGGGGGAGGGGTGTGGTTACCAGAACACGAGGTTGCTAGAACACTCGGCTCCTGAGGTATAATCTGATGCCAGGCCCGACGCTGGTTATGTAATGTGAAGGCTCTCATTGTTTCAGCTGCGGATGCCTGAATGCTTGGGCACAGCTCCTTGCCACGAATGACCTGGTTCTGGAACATTTCTGCATTCCTGGAGATCCAAATTCTCCAACAAGCTATGCTAAAAGTGACCTGCCAAGAACTTGAGATAGAGTCAGATGTTAAATTGAAAATAATCCAGTCTTGGTGCGAGTGTGTATCGTAGAAGGAATTCAGAGGGTTTAGTTGCTTCCATATATCGGTACAATGATAGCAGTCACGCAAAGTATGTAAAACAGTCTCGCTATAGGAGCAAATGTGGCAAGCATTCGAGGAGGACAGTCCCCTCCGGTGTCTCTTGGCATTTGTCCAAATGGCATTATGCATGAACCTCCAAAAGAAAGTCTTGATGTTCTCTGGTATTGGGAGCTTCCAAAGCTTCACCTAGAATGGGTCTTGAGGTGGAGTAAACTGGTCCAGATACATGCTGTGAGCCGAGGCACATGTAAACTTACCAGTCGTCGAGTGTTTCCAAATAAGCTGATCCAGGGGTGCATTAACCGAGGGAGGAAGCATGGCATGAATTTTGGACAAGATGCCATCTGGGATTAGCAGCTCCAATATGTTGTAGTCCCATCTCCCATTAGCATCAACAAAATCACTCACTGTTAACGCCCGATCATGGGAGCTAATTGAAACCAGAGCTTCATTTGCCAGAGGAGAGGTGAATGGCCACCAAATATTTTCCCAGAATCGGACTTTGCCACCATCCCCTACCAGGCAGACGGCATGTTCACTGAGAGTAGCTAAGCATTTAGCTAAGCAGGACCATAAATGTGAGCCCTTCCTATTCAGCTGGAACTTTAGGGACCCCGAACAATTTTTACAGTATTTGGCTTTGAATATTTCTGTCCACAACTTGCCTTCGCCTAAACAACTCCCATGCTAGTTTGAGTTGAAGATATGATTAGCGTCCCTTGTCTTTTGAATCCCTACACCCCCTCGGGATTTAGGTAAACATACAGTATCCCAGTTAACCATGGAGGGGGTGTGCCCCACAGAAATTCTCGAACCACTCTATCCATTTTTAAGCTCATGGTAATCGGAAGGGACGTGGATTGCATATGATATAGGGGGATGGCACAGAGGAGAGTCTTGCACAACTCAAGCCTTCTTGCAAGTGATATACGACGGTTGGCCCAGTGAGTGGCATGACTTTTCATTTTCATCAGTGGTCTAGCATGAGTCACCTTACTCACACGACCATGAAGTATGGGAACACCGAGATAGATCCCTAAGTCATTGACTTGTTTGATGCCTAGGGTATCTTCCACTTCTGCCATCAGCTCCATGGAGGATGTATGAGGAGCCCAGAATACTGACTTATTCGTGTTGACAGTCTGCCTTGATGAGGCCGAAAAGGTTTCCAGAATATCTCGGATAAGTAGAGCTTGCTGTACTGAACATTCAGAGAATAGAATTAAGTCATCGGCGAATAGCAGATGCGACAGAGGCCACTTAGTCTTTCTGAACGTTAGAGGTTTCCATTTCCCTTGAGATACTGCAGATTGGATGGATTAAGATAGCCTCTCCATACATAGTATGAATAGATACGGAGAAATCGGATCACCTTGCCTAACTCCCTGCAGTGGCTGAAATTCTGCCCCTCGGATCCCCTCCCAAACGAGCTGTGTAGAGCTAGTTTGAAGCATGGACATAATCACCCGAATGATCATAGGAGGAAATCCTGCATCGACAAGTGTATCCCGGATAAAAGACCCATCTATCTTGTCAAAGGCCTTAGCCAAATCAATTTTTATCGCCATCCATCCTATTGCGTGCTTCGTATTCTTCATTGTGTGAATAGCTTCCTGCACAATAATAATATTTTCCGTAATGGACCTCCCTTGTATGAAACTTGATTGGTTCGGAGATATCAGCAACGACATAACTCTTTTAAGGCGATTGGCCAACACTTTGGTAACGACTTTGATGGATAGATTGATAAGAGTGATTGGGCGAAAATGTCCAAATGACTCCGGTTTGGGAACTTTTGGGATCAAAGTCAGCATCCCATTGTTTGCAGCTTCTGGCACTACCCCCGTCAAAAAAACCTGCAAGACAAACTGAATTAAGGAGGGTGAGATAGAATCCCAATTATGTTGGAAAAAACTTGCAGAAAAACCATCTGGGTCGGGTGCCTTATCAGGATCCATGCGAAAGAGTGCCTGTTTGATTTCACCCGGGTTCACCTCTCTGTTCATCAGCAACCATTCAGCATCTGGTATAGGATTAAATCTGCCAGATATGGTGTAACTGGGGCAGCTTCGCATAGTGTCTAATTGGGCAGCAAAAACTTTCATGTAATATTCGGTCACTTTCTGAACCAGGACCAATTTATCAGTGCACCAAGAAGAGTCAACTAACTGGATACAGTAACCTCCTTTCTTGACTGCTCTAAGTTTGTGTTTGGAGTGAAAGAAATGAGATGTACGGTCCCCCAGGGTGATCCAGTTGCAGCGTGCATTCTGTCTGCATAGGAGTTCCTCTCTAGTGAGTATTTCTTCAAGCTCTTTGAGTAGCGTAGCTTCTAGGGTACGGAGATAGCGAGTTGGATGATTTTCAATGGCCTTCTGTAGCCCTCGGATACGGTTGGACAGTTTCTGTTTGGCACGGAAGATGTTCCCAAAATGATTTAATTTCCAATCACTGATATCTTCAACCAGTCTCAGTAATCCCTGGGTGAGAGGAACTTCTTTCTGCCAGTGAGTCTGCAGCCAAAGTGTCCAATGTGAGTGCGTTTCCCAGGCCTTTAAGTATCTGAAAAAACTAACTTTGTTCCGAGGATCATTGAACTGTCCCATCTGTATTAGAATAGGGGAGTGATCCGAGCAGATACGAGGCAAATGAACCACCTTACTTCCATCAAATAATTGTAGGTAGGATGGATTAGCAAATACCCAGTCGATGCGCTCGTGACACGTACCTCTGCACCAAGTAAATCGGGATCCAAAAAAATCAAAAAGGCTGAGATCTGAGTACTCCACCCAACTCCTAAATTGGCGACAACTTGATGAGAATTTATCGTCGGTTTTATCTTCACTGGATAAAAAAGAATTAAAGTCCCCAGCAAGAATCCACGGTAGGTTAACCTCATCTGCTAATAGAGATAATTCGTCCCATAGAGTTCGCTTAATTCTTGGATTCGGTGAACCATATATTGCAGTTACACAAAAGGAAGGATGTCCCGGGATCAAGACAACATCATGAATATATTGCCAACTGAACTTCAGAATAGTAATTTCAATATTCTCCTTCCACACCATCCATATACCCCCGGAAAAACCAACTGCCTCAATGCGGAAGGATTTAGAAAAGCCAGCTCCCATGCTAGTAATAACTCTTTCTGCATCAAAACCACTTATTCTTGGCTCAAGGATAAATATCATGTCAACCCTTTGGGTTCTAATGATGTCCCTCAATGCTCCTATAGTATGCGGATTACTTACGCCTTGGGCGTTCCACGAGAGGATGTGAAAATCCATAAAACCTGTAGAAAAGTGGTAAGGTCGAAACCTAGGCGGAAGGAGGAGGCTGGCTGTTCTAAGAGCCCCCCACAGTTACTTCGGGGCCTTCAGGAATGATACCAGTTTGATCTATCAGCATACCTGAATCATGATGTAAGCTAGAGTCAGGTAACATGCCAGAATCAATATTCATACCATTATCATCTGGAGGGTCATCGGGTGGAATGGATTTCTCTAAGTTTGCTGTCTCCCTCCTTGCAGGAGCCACCAAAGATCTTGCAATGTGGAATCCCCGAGGATGGGCCTCCTTCGTCAATTGGTCAGAACTCCCTGCTTTCACAGTGATCAGTGGGTGAGGCACATTAACCGCAATATAAGGCTGCACAGGAGTAAATAATGGAGCTGGAGGATCGGACGGGGAGATACGAGCAGCAGTAGAGGATGAAGGGTTAGACTGGTTGGCAGCTTGGAGAACAATTGGGGTGAAAGGTGCTGGATCAGAGTTCCTCGGGTGCTTGCGTTTGGATGGGGGGGCGGAGTCTGAGTCTGATCGGATGATACTCTTGCTCTTCTGCTTATCAACAAGTGGAGTTTGAGTTGGGGTT
>JAOYMZ010035721.1:0-32180 GCA_025802335.1 Pinguicula primuliflora | reverse complement strand
AACAACCAAGTGAAGTTTTTATAACAAAAAGAAGAAATCACAAAAGCTAAAGCAAACAGAGCGAAACTGCAGAAATCGTCAATAGTCAGTCTGTCGTCTGGTCTGGTCGAAGAAGGAATGAAAAATTGTGAGGGTCTGACTGATCGGTATGAAATAGGGTTGCCTGTTGGGCTTGGCTTGGCCCAACCCAACAGTCAAACTAATTTTATTTAATATTTTATTATTTTTAGTTCGGGCTTCGGGTCTGTCCCTTTTAAAATGGGACAGACACGATCCTGTCCCGAACTAGGTTCGGGACCTATTTTTAGGACTCGAACCCGTCCCGAATTCCTTTTTTTCCGGGCTTTGAACTTTGGACCTGCCGGGCCTCGGGACAATCCACCCCTAGTGTTGGTGACCCCATAATGGAATTGCCAAATTCATTTGAACGTGAACAATTCATTTTTGGTAGATGATAAATGCAAGATTTAGAACCTGTTCTAATACCATGAAGAAACTAGAAAAAATGTTTGTGGCGAATTTCTCCATTTATTTTTTGCTTTGTACAATGAAAATCACTAATATATATGGGCACAACTCTAGATTGGGTACTTGGCATTCCGGATCTACTGACATGCTGATAACAATTTTCTCATGTAGCAGGTATTGGGTGAAATATGTTTTTTTTGCGTCAAATATGTTTGTCAGTTACGTCTATTCTTTTTGGCAAGTTTGACATGCACCTGTGATTCCCCTACAACATTCACCGACTATGGGATCCAGACCTACTCGATATCTTACTGGGTTACCCTTATTTTAAAAAAAATTGGGTCTACTAGAAATTGAACATATAGCAATAAGAATTAACAAACAGACCCACGGGTCGCGTGTACTTTGGATCCAACCGAACCATATCTCGAGTCTCAATCTTTTTATAAACTCTAGGGTTGGGTCTCGGGTCTGCGGTCAAACCAGAGAGTCGGGTCACGTTTTTTTACCCCTTACCTTGGATCCTACCTGGTTACCCTTAATTTAAAAAAATTGTATTTGAACCCATAGCTATAAGAATTAACCCAATTTACAACAACCGCTAGACTATTTTTGGCTACTTATTTATAATTTTATATTTTAACATGTTATTCAATATGTTAGATTTAATTTAATAAACTAACTTTTAAATTTAAAATTAGTTAAAAATAGGTTGATTCATAAATGTTCTTGAACTATCTTTTGATACTAACATCAGATTAATTGATTAATTAATTAATTAATTCTTAATTCTAAGTTAATTAAATGACCTAACATTCAATTTCTAACATAAATTTAAAATATGGTATATAACATACATTTCCTTATTGGATATATTATATATATAATTTCTCATCATTTTTTCAATCAAATATTTTTTAATTTCTCTCTTCCCTCAAAGCTTCCACTATGAAATTAGTTCTTCTTCAATTGACTACATAAGTTTTCAAGTTCAAGATTCAAATCATCACCCAAATAAAAAGTATTTATTAATTATTTTTTGGTGCATATTTTGTAATTTAAACTATTATAGTTTAATGTTATATTTGTAATTTAAAATTAATTTCAATTTTATTTATCTATAGATATAAGTTTATACAAAATAATTGTATGATAAAAATTCTTACCCCATTTTAAACTGCTCAGCTCCGAGACTCGAGAGGGTCGGGCTGGAGGTCCAACAACATAACCTACCTGTCCCGACCCTAGGGCCATGAGTCTAGCAACAAACTATTTGACCCATCAAATAAGGATCGTGGGTCTAATGTTTGACCTTAGAGTCGGTAGTGTAGATTCTACCAGAAATTTGATCATCTCTAATTGCACATGTAGTCGCTATGGTGAGATGATTGAATCTAGAGTGATCAATTCTACGAGTGTTGTGCAGAATATTAGCAAAAGTCGGTTGTGTGATGTTGGTACTAACGAGAGTGTGAGTGTTCCTTGTAAGGTCGAGTTTGTAGCTTGGGCAGCCATGTTGTGTTGATTGATGAAGATTTGGTCACTTTGTTGTTTTAGAGGCAGCGGGGGTATGACTCCATTAAAGTTCTCACTATACCATATTGAACGAAGGCTGATAAGGCCGTGTGAAATGCTGCCAATACGAGAGTAAAATGCAATTTACCCCCTGTAATTTTAGTTAAAGACAATTTACCCCCTGCGGTTTAAAAACAAACAATTTACCCAAAGAGCAATCTGTTCCTGCGTGCATCTCACTCGCACGTAATGAGAGTGAGAGAAAAAAAATGAAGAAAAAAGATTATTTTGCTCATAAATTGTCTATTAAAGTTTATTATTATTTTTTCAATTATTCCATTACAAAAATATTATTTAATTGTGCGAAAATTGTAAAAAAAACATACTATAATAATACAGAAAATTATAAAAATTCATTCACCCAAAATAAAGTAACATGTCCCCAAAAACATCTATTCAACCAAAAATTCAACTAAAATTTGACTTTTTTTATTTTTTTCGTTTTTAATTTTTTTTTCAATTGTTAAATTATTATTTAATTATTCAAAATATTGGAAACAATATTTTAGTAATTTTTGGTTTTTTATTACGTTTTAAATATATATGATGAATCCAATAAAATATAAATGAAATATGTATAATTATAACATTATCTAGTGCAAACTCACATGTGACAGAATTGATTTGCTCTCAAATCAATGAAAATCGCCCGTAATTTACAAAATATGCTAAAAAAACAATTGTAAAAAAAATACAAAATGGGCAATACATAATATAAATATTTAAAATAATATGTAAAAAAAATATATGGCCCAAGCACAATATACTATATAAGCTTTTCTTAAAAATATTTTAGACTAAAATATTTTATAAACATTTAATTTTATAATATTTTTTAGATATAACTATTTTAAAAAATCAGTAAAATCTTAACAAAAATTATATTTTTACTTATTTTAAGTATTTACAGTTTTATTACATTTATAGTGAATTATTAAGTATTTACGGTTTTATTATATTTCGAGCGGATTTATTTTTTCAAATTTTTATTATTTTTAAAAAAATTTAATTATTTTTTTTATTTTTTTAGGATTGTTAAAGTCTATTTATTATTTTTTTATTTTTGCATATTTTTAATATTTTTATTTTTGTATTTCATATTTTTTATTTTAGTAGTTTATAATTTAAAAAAATGATAATAAATAATATTTAGAAATAAAACAATTTTTCATTATTTTTTATTTTTTAATTAAGGATATTTTAGTGTTTTCACTATTAATTTTGACTAAAATAAAAGAAGGGTGTGTGTTGCCTTTTCTTTTTTTTTAACTATAGGGGAATAGATTGTCATTTACCCCAAATCACAAGAGTATAAAATTACATTTTACTCGGGACATGGAGATAACTGTTTTTGTTGGGGTTCTTGTGCAAAAAAATTGGGCCACTAAATTCACTTAGTAACAGGAACAGCCTTCCACCCATAGAGTTTTTTTTGACTACAGAATAGTTCCTGCCGAATAAAATGATCTGTGTCCCGAAAAATAATCTTGGTTGTCGGATTTTCATTCGACGGCCAAAATTTAAAAAAAAAAACTCACTACAATTTAACGGCGTTACTTTTCTTATGATCTCATTTCTCTTCTTTCTAATTCTTCAACACTAGTTCTCATCACTGGTTCCTCCCGTCAGAGAAAGAGAAAGCTGGTCCCTTTTTATTCAAGTTTGTTTGGGAATCATCAAACAAACAAGAAAGGAAAACAAAGAGGTTAGAAGACCTCAGGATTTATAACTTTCTCACACACAAATTGAAGAATCTGTTTCTCATGATTTACAGCTTTTCGTCTGCCTCTCTCACATTGGTAAATCGGTTTGTGTTTTCTCAGTTCTTGCGCCAACATTTGATAAATTGCAGAAATTGCGCCAACATGTTTATGAGGAGGATGTTTCATTTTGCAGAAATTTCAGTCATTCCCATTTGCTGATCTTCATTTCTAGTTGCTGAAATTGTGCTGCTGAAATTTGGTGCTTGAAGTTGGTTGCCGGAATTGTGCTTCTGAAATTTTTGGTTGCTACAATTGTGAATACTGTTTTTTTTTTTGTTGCAGTTGAACGATCAGCTGTTGTTAAATTGTGATGAAGAGAAATGAAGAGACGTAAGAGAAATGTCCAGAACGAAGAGAAATGAGAAGGAAAATTTGTGCATGTGCCACAAAATTGGAGAGAGTTTGTGGAAATGCCATCAACCGGTCTTTGGAAGACCGGTAAGAGGCACCGGTCTTCCAGAGACCGGTATCTTTAAATACCGGTCTTCCAGACACCGGAATTATTAAAAAATTATTAAAATTCTTAATATCAAGATTAGTGTCTATCGGTCTTCAGAAGACCAGTATCTCCATCTTCTTCAAACAAATTCCTGCTAACTGTCCATCGTCAAACAAACAATTCTCGTGGGTATCTCCATCTTCTTCAAACCAATTCCTGCTGGTATCTCTATCTTCTTCTGAAGATCGGATTCCTGCTGGTATCTCCATCTCCATCTTCTTCAAACCAATTCCTGCTGGTATCTCCATCTTCTTCTGAAGACCGGATTAATTCAGCACCCACGGGAAGTCAATTTAAAATCCTGATTTACTGCGAAAATGGTGGCCGGAAGATTCAAGGAGTTGGTGAAGAAGTACGGTAAAGTTGGACTAGCTGTTCATTTCTCCATATCCGCCGCCTCGATTACCGATCTTTTTGGCCGAAACTGACCAATGATAGAAAATGTTCTAATCCCTCGTCTGAGACTCTGGTAACGACGACCAACTCAGATTTGGCGTTGGGTAACGATCGGTCGGATAAGATGGAAAGGAACAAAACGGCTGATCTAGCGGCTTCAACCGGCGGGTATCTCCATCTTCTTCTTCAAACCAATTCCCGCGATGAAGCTTTAGCTGAATGGGGTTTTGATATTGGCGTGCCGTGTGGATCGATTAGAGATGTCATTTGATATAGTTTTGACATAGTTTATTAAAATTAACAATCAATATTATGACGTCTTCGCTGCCAAAAAACTAAAACCCTAAATGAGCAAAAAAAACTCTAAAAATTTGAAATTCTAAACTTTTTAAACGACGATTAATATTACGGCAGCTTCGCCGCCCAAAACTAAAACCCTAAATAATGAACCCAAATCTATTAATCATATATGCTAAACTTTATTTAAATATGATAATTAATATTACGGCGGTTTCGCCGCCGAAATATTAAAACCCTAAATGATGAACCCAAGACTCTAAAAAACCGCAATGCTAAACTTTATTGAATGATGATTAATATTACGACGGCTTCGCCGCAAAAAAATAAAAAGCTAAATGATGAATTCAAACTCTATAAACTATAAATGCTAAACTTTATTTAAAGATAACAATTTATATTACAGCAGTTTCGCCGCCAAAAAACTAAAATCCTTAATAATAAAGTATGTCGAAACTATATCAAATGACATCTCTAATCAAACCACACGACAAACTGATAATTATGACAATTTCTAGTTTGGTGAACGATAAACAATTTTTCAAATAAATTCGATCTTAAAAATCCTAGGAAAAAGAATTAAAAATTAAAGTAATATATAATAAAATATAGTAAAATAATAAAAAAGAATGCACAAAGGGGAGAAGGATGTTTGGCGGTGAAAACGAGGGGTAGTGATGTGTTATTAAATGACAAGATGACGTGGGAGAATATTTTTCTCAATTAAAAAAAATATAATAATAAAATAGGGATGAATTCGGGTTCAAAACTTGGGACAGCTAGCATTTCTCTTTGTGAAATTTTCATCGGAACCGTCCTAGGTGTACCGGGCCATTGTTGTACCGGGCCGGTACACCCAGTAGGTGGTCCTTGCCCCTCAACTCTACTCGCAATGGTAGATTGCCATGTCGGCTACACAGTATTTTGATAATTTAAGAACAAATTTAGTATATAACCTATAAAACACACAAAATAAATAAAAAAATACAAGAAAACAGAAAAAATTTTAACTTTTAATGCTATAAAAATCCATATAAACCCCAAAATGCATAAAAAAACAAAAAAACACATAAAATTATAAAAAATCGAGGACTAAATCCTATAAATCCAACGGCTAAACTCTATAAATCGATTGGCTAAATGTATAAACCCAAGGGCTAAATGCATAAATCCAATGGCTAAATGCTATTTTTCAAAATTAATATTACGGCGGTTTCGTCGCCGTAAAAATTTAAAACCCTATTTAAATGTTATAAACTCAAGGGCTAAATACATAAACCCAAGAGCTAAATACATAAACCCCATGGCTAAATGCATAAACCCCACGGCTAAATGCATAAACCTTAGGGCTAAATGCTATTGTCCAAAATTAATATTACGGCGGCTTCGCCAACGTAAAAATCTAAAACCCTATGCTATAAACCCTAAAAATTTAATATTATAAACCCTAAACCATATATTTTACTGTATAAAATAAGTATAAATTTATTTTATATTTTTTTACTAATTATTTATATTGTTTACTAATTATGTTATATTTATTACTATTTATTGTATATTTATCATTAATAATAAAACTATTATATATTTACTAAAAAGGGCGTGTACCGGGGCCGGTACATTTTGGTCCCGGTACACACAGACTTTTTCTTTTCAGCCTGCATACTGAAGCCTTCAGCGCAGCAGGAGAAATGGACATGTTAGTAGGGCAGGAGAAAGTCTTCTTCCCAGAGGCAAGCGGTACAAATCTTGCTGCGTGAAACAGTCGAGCCTATAAGCAGACGTCATAGCAACCTATCAACGTATTGAGTCTTGCGATAATGACACGCATTTTGACTGGCATCAACTCCACGATCAATGTTGTAGATGGAATTACGGATTTCTCCCATCGCTTACTCCGCCGTTTTCCGTCAAAGACCCCTGCGGTCAGGACACTGGACGGTCAGGATGCACCACTTCAATGCTACTGTTTAATATAAAATAAAAAAAAGTTTTTTTTATTTGAGAAGGTGGGCTGTTCGAAATGCAGTCCGCCCAAAAAAACTCGGCCTTTTCTATGGTTGGGCCACAGGAAATAGGCGGCAACCCCATTTTATTTATTTGATCTTTTTCTGATTGGATTGCTGGAAGTGGCCCAACCCAATAGAAATTACAAAATTAAAGATTAGGACAAAGATAAAATGGGGAAAAGAAAAAAAAAGGGGAAAGACGAAGTTAGGATTTGGCTTTCGGGAATACTTACATAGTTAAGTATGCTAGGCGAAACGACGTTGTTTCGCCTAGTATACAATAAATAAATAAAAAAAATTAATGGCTCCTCAAAATCGCAAATCACGCCACAAGAAAACTAGATTGCGCTCATTCACCCTTCCCTTCGACTGACCAACATCTTCCTTCCATCGACATTTTGCAACCCATTTGAAGATTCAAAGGTTTGTAATAGTTGAATTTTGAATCGAATACACTTGCTGCAATCCTCACTTCTCGTAGCTACATGGTAGCAAAACGGAACTCACACCGTGTTGCTCTCTACCGGGTTTACTGTTATTTTCCATTCACTCCATGTGCAATTGATTTTACATTCTGTGTTATGTTTGCATTTTCCATCTTTAAGAGTGATTTTGGGTCTAAAAATTCTAACTTTACCTGGTTGCGGTATTTTGGACCGAAGCAAAATAGTCAAGATTTTGCTGAAGTTGACATCTTTCCTTTATTCCTTCAGTACTAACTTGGTAGTATGCATTGATGCGGCCTTTTTTGCAGTTATGCAGATACAAGTGGACGTCTATGAGTTTGTAAGCAATGCATCTCACTGAAACATCAGCCATGTCATTCCAGTGCATAACTCATGTACAACAGTCTTGTTTTGCAGTTAAGAAGATACAAATGCTTGGCTGCTGCTTTCATCACTGTACCCCAGGTCTGCACAAAAATCCAGCAGATTATAATGAAAAATAATTATGCCTCCAGATCACATCAAATGTACCAAAGTTAATCTTGGGCTAATGGTGTGAATGTGTGTAGGTGTGGGTGAAGTGGAGGTCCAAATCTTGGTACAACAAGAAAAGAAGATCACATCAAGTCATATGAAAAATAATTCCTTAAATGCTGTAGTCTACCTTGGGTTTGGGAGAAGTAGAAGCACAAGCTAGTGGAGAAAACCTAAAAGACTTGCTATTTTTCCTCTTCATCCTGCGGAATCTGCCTCTTGGTATTTTCCAGCAAACCAACTTCACCGTTCTCAACAAACGACAGCTTCCTGGAAAGCTCGAGTCTGCCGCCGGTGATTTCCGGCTGCAATCGACGCAACAGAGGAGACCAACCATATTGAGCTCTGTGAATAATCAACGTTTTGTCTTTAGTTTTGTATTCTCGCATTTTGTTTGTTGGTTTAATTTTTTTTTTTATGTAGAGCCAACTTAATAGAAAACGACATAGTATAGGGTAGAATACTTAATTATGTATAAGTAGACTTAGTATGTGTAGCATTGTTGTTTAGCTTTATGTACCAGAAGAAATCTACCTCCTTAGAATTTCAGAAAGCCCTTCTCTCCGACTGCACCCTCTACTTCGCCGGAATTCTTACTGCATCCATCGTCTCTACTTCTCCATTCTCTTCACCCAAATGATGAGACATCCCGCCACACAGGCTTTTCCGACGATGTTATCCTTTTAGAATGGTGACACCTGAATAACACACTCCGTTCCCAGTCGTCGGATGATAACGATTTTTTGCTAGATCCATAGATTTATGCGAATGGGTTGCTATGCAGTGGTTTGGAGGCCCTTGACTAACATGCGCCGGCCCGCTTTTTGGCTGCGTGACGGACACGCTCCGACGTCGGCGGTGGTTCAACGGCGCAAGTAGTATAATGGGTTTTTATCGGAAATATACAAAACATATTTCTTTAATATTTGAAAAAATTTAATCGAACAAAATCAATTAAAATCGCAATTCAACTCTGATACCGATGTAGGGGTGACTCTTAAATATCAGAACAAATATAATAATTAAATACGAATACGAAAATCGTACATTTATAGCGGAAGTGTGGTTGATTATAATATTCTGGTTGGGCAAATATTCAATAATACTGTCGGTATTCCACAACTCAAAACTCTGTTTCCAAAATGATGAGGTAACACATCGAGAGAACTATGAAAAGTGGGTCTCAACACATGAGAATAGATTTCAGTGTAAAGCTTAAGCATCTGTTGAGTTTTGGAAATCTCCTTATTTATATGAGTAGACATGGGCTGACATGTGCCAAAGTCCAATCATCATATCAAGTATCTAAATTACAATTAAACACATTAATTATAATTTAATTTTTAATTATATTTTATCATTACGTTGATGTCCAACGTTTCTTATAAGCCTTTTTCTTCTCAAAAATTACATTTTCTCCTCCACAATTAAGTGGAGCAAGATATTTTGCACAGGGAATGATTGGAAATTCCGATTGTGAGGAGAACATGCAGGATTTATGCAATAATAAGCCACGGAAATTAGTCGGGCTGCACAAGACTTGATTCTATCTCTGAGCCGAGAAATAAAGACGGATTTTTTTAAATATTATGAGGGACTTGAATTTTGATAAAAATTCGAGGCGAATATTTGATTGTGGTATCATCGATACAATAACATATGATATGTCAGATAGTATTTGAATGCAGGTTTCAAAAATGAAAGTGGTGAAGACGATAAATGACGAACTGGCTCCATGTATAAAGTTATCAAATTGTTTAAATGTCTCATCTTTATCTTATAAATTGCTTTCAATAAGTCATGTTTCGAAAGACCTAAATTGTGTGATTCTGATGTATTCTTCATTTTGTATTTTATAGGATATCCGGTTAAAGAGGATAATTGAGTGTGGTACTGAGAGAAATGGTTTGCACTTTGTGAACAAAGTGGAATCAATGGGAAAGACACTCTTAATTCAAGGATCTCCTGATTCTCAAAGTTGGTTGTGGCACCAACGTCTTCGTCATCCGTCCACAGATATCTTCGTCGGTTATTTCCTAAAATTCAAGCATTCCTTTCCATTGTGAGATATGTATTTTAGCTAAGAGTCACCGATAGCCCTATTTACCTTCAAACACTCATGTTCCAAATATTTTTTCATTTTTTCAAACACTCATGTTCCGACTCCTTCTATTGGGGGTCAAGGGTTTCGTTATTTTCTCTTATTTATTGATGACTGTTCAAGGATGACCTGAGTTTATTTTCATCGACATAAATCTGATATTTTTGAGAAGTTTATCCAATTTTATCATATGATTCTTACCCAATTTCATACAAAAATTCAAATCCTTAGATCTGATGATGAGGGGGGTTTGTGAACCAGTCTATGAAAACATTTTGTTTAGAAAAATGAATGTTGCATCAAACTCAGTGTTCTAAAAGGCAGAAAGCGAAAGCGAGACGACCATGGGCCGCCCAGTGCCCCGACCGCCGCGACGGCCGCCCCGCGCTAGCTCCCCTTCCCATTCCCTTTATTTTTATCTATTTTTTTAAGTTTTTTTATGGAGTTAATATTGATTTTTTTATATTAATTGAATAAATTATGAAAGTTTGATTTGGTATGGGCGCCCCATTTTATAAAAGAGGAAAGGGGTCTTCTATAAAAGGGGTGGAGGGAACTTACTTGGACTGCTACAACTGGTCCTTTGGACTGGTTTAATGAGCTTCGGATTTTGAATTTCGAAATCAGAAGTTCAAAGTTAAAAAAAATTGATAAAATTAGTTTAAAATTTTTAACTCTCAAACTGTGGCTGATTTGGCGTCCGTGGCGGCCGCCGCGATGCTTGAAGTGGCCGCTTAATGGGCGAGGCGGCTGCCATGGCGCATGGGACGGCTGTTCCAGTGCCGGAACTGTCCTATCACTTCGATTTGCCCAAAATCGGTGCGGCAAGGCTGTTCCGAGCGATTTGGCGGCCGTTCCGGCGCTAGGGAGACCGCCTTTTAGAACACTGATCAAACTACATGCCTTATACTCCACAACAAAATGGTGTTGTAGAGCGAAAAAATCATTTTCTCCTTCAGATTACACGAGCCCTTATGCTTGAGTCTAGGATCCCTTCTATTTTTGGTCAGAAGCTCTGTCCACATTTGTATTTTTAGCTAATAGACTTCCTACTCAGGTATAAAATTTTCGGACACGTACTCATATATTATCTGAAAAATCCTATGTCCCCCACCTATATTGATCTCGTGTGTAGTGTTTGAACAAATAAATAACTCGTAAGCTTACAAAGTATACCCCCGAGGTCGAATCTCTAAAGGACTCGGTGTAGGTTGACTTATACTACTATTCTAGCTAATTATTGATTTAGAAGAAAACGATTGAAAGAATGGTTTCAATTGATGATTATCTAATAACTAAATACGCTAACTAGAAAGTAACTAAAAGGACGATCGTTCTATAGAAAGATTGATGAGAACAAAGTACAAAGTTGTAGTTTCATTCTTGTACACATAATTGATGTCAGGTATACTAAACATGCACAATCTAGCGGTAGTTTATTAGTTCACCTACAAAGCTATAGGGTTCCCCACTTCTATGTGGTTATCTTCTAACTTACAACCTATCAATTAACGCTAGTTCTCTTGATAAATTGTGATTAAGACCCAGATATTGAACCTTTCTAGATAGACCCAAACCAATGACACTTAAACTAGAATGTTGTTTGCTTGAGATATCTAAAGGGTGGCTCGGTAGTCCTACTCCTCTAGTCACTAGGACTCACTGGTCCTCATGTCTCGAATTCCCTAAGATTTATGGCTCGGTGGTCCAACTCACCGTAGAAATTTAAAGGCATTGATAAATAACAAACAATAAATAAATCTTATTGCTTCATGTAATTGGATACCCTAATCAACTATGCGCATAAGAAGAACTCTACAACCCCACATAAGACAATTAGCTACTCATGTTCGATATTGAAAGCAAATTCAATTCTGATGCAAGAGACATAATGGATTCAAATAAATAAGAAAGTAAAGATTCTTCCCAATTCAGGTACGTGCCATAATCAGCTTACAAAATTCCTGACAACTGAAAGAGACCCAATTCTTCAAATTGAATCCAAACAACTCCAAAGGAGAAGAACAAAAATAGAAAATTGAACTCAAATCCAAAAATCTAAAATGGGTGTTCACCGGAACAATATCTTGATTCCCAACACCCAAAGAACGAAAAACCAAGAAGAAAAAACCAAAAGAATCTCTGTATTTTTTCCAATCCCTGTGATAGGCAGCTACCCTGTCTTTTTTTTGGGTAAGTAAATGGGAGAAATACTCCCGTTCTTCCTTAGTATTCGTGAGTTTTTTACACTCCCGACTAATTTAGGGAGGCCTGCACCCAACCCAAAGGCTCCTATGGATTAGGCCTGGCCAAATACTTTTGCTAGGGCTTGAACTCGAAACCTCTTTAGTCAAAATTCACCTAATTGCCACCAGAGCAAGCTGCATTGGTTGGCAGCTACCCTGTCTAATTGGGGCTCCTCTTCAGTTAGAATTCTCATTCCTTTTATACAAGTAGGGCTGGAGTGTAATTTCTGTAAATCTGTTTCAAAATTTGGAGGTCAAAGTGCAATTTTTGGAAAGCTAGAAAATAAGCTCGCGCGGCCCCCTTGATGCGGGCGCGCGGCTGCGCCAGAAATTTCTGCATTCTAGGTCAACTTGTTAAGATCATAACTCAAGATATATGATGAATTAGAGGGCATTCCCTACGGCGTTGGAAAACCCTTGAAGTATAATTTCCAATGGCACTAGAATTAGGTCATTCAAAGCTCCGTATTGTGAGATACATCCTTTCTTGTAAAAGGTATCAAAACTGTTTGTAGGACAATACAAAGTTCAAAAATTTTATCTTCTTGATATTTTTAACCATTTCTTCTTCTTTTATGTCAATCTTCCTATGGGGCTCCTACGAAAGTGGTTGTATATTATTATTTTTTTTCTTTTTTCTCTTTTATTTTTTATTTTTTTTGTTTGTATATTATTATATCATTATATATAAAAACTAAATACAATAATAAAATTTTCAGATAGTAAAAAAATTCTGGCCATTTTCGGGTTCTGATACCCGAACCCTAAATCCCATACTGGTTCCGGACCCAAAATCTTCGGTTAGTAGAAAAATTACCCTGACCTGGAACCGATACCCGGTACTCGCCGGGTAACAGGTCCGGGTCTGGGTCGGTACGGGGTAACTCGATACCCGCAGGTATTTTAGGCAGTCCTAAATATAAGTAATAGAAGATTGAAAAATTCTAAATTGAGGGGGTCCGGGTGTTGGGCGAGTGGTGTGTGCGTGGGGTTGGGGTTGGGGTAATGGTGATTGATGAATAAAAAATACTAATCTAATTTGACGACTACAATCTAACTTGATCCTATTACTAATAATAAGAATTACAATCACCATTTTTATTATTTATCTTTTAATTATTTTTTATTTGTTGTTGTAATCGTTGATACATATATGCATTGAGTAAGTGTGTTAAAAAATAGAGTACCTATGTCGTCGTCCTTAGTGAGTATGATGGCCTTACATGGTAGAGACTACACTGTATAAGTCAGTAAAGCGTAGATGTTATTGGTTTTGATTCACGCACACATGAACACACATAAGAACACGAGATCTATGTGATTCGACTATACCTATGTTCACGGGTGAAAGTTCTTCCACTCTTTTTCTTATTTTTCATCGTGTACACATACATCTCTTTATAGAGACAATTTCGATAGGCAGAAATTTAATCCTGGAATTCTGGTAACTAAATCCTGAAAAATCAGGGGCTCCTTGTGCACGCAATTGCTAAAGTTAACCACACGAATCTTTGTTACGGTACAGATGAAGGTACAATGATCACAACCACAAACATATCGAGAAAGCGGACGTAAATATAAATGAAAAATAGGGTTGTATATTCTATTTCAAACTGATACAGATTCGTGGACCAAGAATATCGGCCTGTATATTCTTCGTACTGGTGCTGTTGAGATTGCCCACAATGCTTGAAATTCCGTGTCCCTTTGTCTTTTTTCACGTTGGGGGTAATTCATATATACCAGTTCTCCTGAAGATGATCAACAAACAAAGCGGTGTGGTCAATCTATTCACCATTAATCATTGATATACATTGCTTAACGTTTGGTAGTACAAAAAGAAGAGTGAACAGATTATATGTTCAAAGCAAAATATCATACAGATTGCAACAAGTCAAATTATAACTAATATAAGTAATAAAGTGGGTTACAACTAATCACCATATGTTTATGGTTTTAATGAGGTTAACCCATATTCCTAATAAAATTAATCTATACATGCGCACACCTACGATCACGAGGTATGAGCCCGAATTAGGGCAAAGTCCATTTTCTAACTATATATTCTTCATGTGTTTTGTTCCAATGGGATCTTACTGTGGTGCAGCATTATCTCAAAGGAGGCTCACATCGGTCTCATAGTAAGTGAGTTTGTATGCTAACCTGTTGTGAATTGGATTGGGTCCATTGTGCACTATCCTCTTGCTGAAATAAAGTAATTTCAGGTTCTGGATGTTCTCCGTTGGCTTCGATTTCTCAACACTTGTTGTTGATGAAATTGTGATGATGCCCCAGGCATCGACGCTGTTAGTTAAGCTTACCAACAGCAAGAACCAGAGGAAACTTACTGAGATTACTGAAGCACTAAGTTCTTGCCTATAAATACCCCTTCTCATGATCACTTTACTGAGTGAAGTTTTTGAGGGTAAAATGAGTTCTCACTGGATGCACGATTCAAGAACGGAGGAAACCGAAGATGGATTAGGATACAAAAAGAACGAATCAAGTGTGGAACTTTTGAAGTTGATTCGTTCAAACTGAGAGCTGCAGTAATGTTCTGTTTAAAAGTTGTGGCGTTCCCGTTTTATGGTTAGTTTGTTGGGGGCCTTACTTATATTCTTGTTTCTAAGGTACACTTTCATTCCAAAGATGGAATCTTTGAATCATGTGCCTCGTCCATTTTCTTCTTTTACCATTTGTTGTTTTCTTCTTCACAACTCAGAAAATGAGTATTACATATAATACAGACAAAAGAATCATACAGAATTCACACTCAAAGTATCTCATAGAATCATACACGCAAATAGAACAAGAAGAACAGAGAGAAAGTGTTTTTGTTTCTTCGCAACTAATCTCATGTATGATGTATAACCCATTCAAATAGAATTCTTCCCATGTTGTGCTCTAGCTTTACAAAGTTTGTGCCCGAAATAAATGCTTCTGCCATGGATGAGGCATTAAGGATAAGATGTTAAAGTTTGATGTCTCACTTAGAAGTTGATTTTACCTTGAAAGCCGATGCTTGGAGCACCACTTGCTAATGCACACTTCCTTTCTAGTTTTGCAGCCAATGGGGCTAAAGATCCCTCAAATCCTCCGTAATTTATGTCTATTTTTTTTTTGGATAATCAGGGTATGCAGAATTATTTTGGCCCGACTAATACATGGGATTCATGTAAAGCGATCCCTCCACATGGACCAGGTAAGACTCGAGCCTTTGGCCCGCCGTCGTGGCCCCAAAGAATTGTTTGCACCCAGTGGGGATTGAACCTGAGACCTCATCCCTCTTTGTAGACTTAAGTTTCAGGCCTCCACCACTAGCCTAACCACTTGAGGTTATTTATGTCTATTTATATTTATATATTGGTCCTTTTGCTTCTTTGTAATTGTTTAGAGATATTTTTCCTATATAAAGGCCATCGTAAGACTTGGAATATTATGGAATGAATATGAGGTTTCTTACATCAAAAATTTAGTTTCATAGCTTAGCTTAGTTAAATGAGATCATAGTCTCTCTCTAAGTAGTCTTAAACCCCGTTTTTACTCGTCTCGGTCCTAGAATCGTAACATAATTACCATAAACAATAATGATAAATGTACATAATTTTGGTATACATAATTATGTATAACTAATAGAATGTGTACATAATTATGTACGTCTCGGCCCCAGGGCCCGTAGCTATCTGCTCGTGGCCGTTCGTGGCCCGTGGCCGCACATGGTCCTGTCGCTGTTCCGTGGCCGTGCCATGGCTGCGAACCTCCAAAATGGCCATGGCCTATCTCCTGCGCACATCACCGCTACAATGCGCACCCTATCGCCCCCTGACGCCCTAGAGCTAGCATCGTGGTCGATGTTCGATGCTACGGTCATGACAATCCTCCACCGTCGGAGGAAGTTGACACCCTCGTCAATCCCAATTTGTCCCGCCTTGTTGCCTCATATTCTCGCAATTCATCCTTGAATTGCCATAAGTTATGGTCCCTCTCCCACATTGCCCCGGCTTCGGTCTCGCCCCTCCAATGTATCAAGTAAAGCCGGCATCGATTCTTGCCATCAAGCTCGAATTCGTAGTTGAGTATCTTATGGACTTTCTTCTCATATTCGACTGCCATAATGGGTGGTGCCCGTTTTTTGCTGCCTCTAGCTCTCGTCCGGGTCCGAATGATACTGCTTCAAGTAGGACACATGAAACGTGGGATGAAGATTAAATCGTTCTGGCAGTCTCAAGCGATAGGCCACATTGCCTACTCGCCACAGCACTTCAAAGGGACCGTAGTACCTCGGTACTAGGCCCTTGTGGACTTTGTTGGAAGCAATCTTCTACACATTTTGGGGGTGACCTTCTAAAGTACTAAGTCGCCCATTTGAAATTCTACATCTCGTCGCCCCTTGTCGGCATATTTCTTCATCCGACGTTGGGCTTTGGTCAAGCTATCCTTTGCTTCGTCTAGTAACTCTTGCCTAGCATGAGCAATTTGGTGCGACGCATAACTATCGGCTCCAGGCACACGTGCGCCCACTTCGTGAGGTGTCAAAGGTTGCTGGCCATTCACGATCTCGAACAGACTCATGCTTGTGGTGGATGACTTGTGCAAGTTGTAGCAAAACTGCTCAATGTCCAACAGATCCACCCAATTCTTCTGACTCGCCGTCATGTAATGCCTCAGATATTATTCCAAGAGAGCATTAGTTCTCTCCGTTTGGCCATCGGTTTGAGGGGTGATACGATGTGCTAAACTTCAATTCCGTCCCCATGAGTTTGAAGAGAGTGATCCAAAAGTGTCCCGTGAAGCGCGCATCTCGGTCGCTCACAATGTCCTTTGGAAGTCCAAAGTACTTCACCACATGCTTGAACACTAGTTCTGCCGTCGCAGGGGCTGCACACTTCTCTGGGGCTGGAATGAACACCGCACACTTTGATAACCTACAAACCACAACAAGGCAGGCAGATACCCCGTTAATTTTGGCAAAGCCGAAAATAACGTCCATGGAGATGGAAAGTCATGGGCACTCGGGTATCAATAGGGGTTGTAGCAACCCTGCCTCCTTCCTTCTCTCAGTCTTGTCTAGTTGGCAAACAAGACATGTCCTGACGTATGCACGGACATCTTCTTCCATCTTCGGCCAGAAATAGCATCGACAGAGAAGAGCTATCATCCTCTCAATGCCCGGGTGACCGGCCCATTGCGGGTCGTGAGTCTCTCTCAAGAACCTCCGTTGCAAATCAATGTTGGGGACAACCACACATCCCCCTTTTGCATATAAGAGATCATTCTCCAAGTAGAAACACTTTGTCATGCCCTCCTTCACATCAGTGCAAAAAAGCTGGTACATAACGTCTTGAGGGGCCGTCTTCCAGATCTCGTCCAAGATCTCGGACTCAATGATAAGTGAAGCCGCAACATACTCCTTCACATCTTTCCTACTCAAGGTATCAACAACGTTGTTGTGGATTCCTGGGCGATGGATCCACTCAAAGTCGAAGTCTCCTAAGAACCCTTGCCATCGTGCTTGCTTGGGGGTCAGCTTCTTTTGAGTCCGAAAATAAGTGTTGGCAACATTATCGGTAACGACCGTGAACTTCGTTCTAAGAAGGTAGTGGCGCCACATCTCTAGGCAATGCACTACCACAGTCATTTCTTTCTCATGAGTTGAATAATGTTGCTCTGCATCCTTCAACTTTCGGCTCTCAAAGGCAATGGGGTGCTTGTCTTTCACCCAAACTCCTCCAAGGGCACGATCACTCGCATCCACTTGCACCTCAAATAGTTGATCAAACACTGGCAGCTTTAGGACGAGTTCCGTGGAGATGGCATTCTTCAGTTTTGCAAAGGTCGTGTTGCACTTATCACTCCACTCCCACGGTTGATCCTTCTTCAGAAGATCCATCAAGGGGGAAGCAATCTTCGAATAACCCTTGATGAACCGTCTATAGTAGTTGGTGAGCCCAAGGAGACTCCTTAGCTCGGGGACCTTTGTTGGCGTCGTCCAGCCCACCACGGCTGCAACTTTTCTCGAGTCCATCTTAATGTGTCCTTGGCTAATGAAATGGCCAAGGAATAAGATCTCTTCTCGGCAAAAGTTGCACTTCTCCATCTTGGCATAGAGCTTGTGCTCCCGCAACTTCTTCAATACTAGTGAAAGATGCTCTGCATGGTTCCTCAAGGACTTCGAGTACACAACAATGTCGTCTAGATAGACAACGACAAATCTATCCAGAAACTCGTACAAGACATCGTTCATCAAGTTGCAAAACATAGCTGGGGCGTTAGTTAGTCCGAAAGGCATAACTAAGAATTCGTAAGAACCATACCTCGTCACCATAGTGGTCTTAGGCTCGTCTCCAGCCTTGATCCTTACTTGCCAATAACCAGAACGAAGATCAATCTATGAAAAATAGTGTGCTGATAATAATTTGTCACAAAGATCCATGGCATTCGAAATGGGATAGACATTCTTCACAGTTACATTGTTCAAGGCTCGGTAGTCCACACATAGTCGCATTGAGCCATCCTTCTTCTTTTGAAAGAGGACGGGGGATCCATAAGGTGCCTTCAAAGGTTGGATGTGTCCACACTCCAATAAGTCGTCCAGTTGGCTTCTCAACTCTAGAAACTCCTTCGGTCCCATACAATAGTCGATAAGGCACTTGTGAGCTTTAATCCCGATACGAGCTCAATGGCATGATCAATCGCCCTCCATGGCGGTAGCGATCTAGGCAACTCAGGTGGGAAGACATCACTAAACTCGTCAAGAACTTTGGTGATTTCAAGGGGAATGACGGCCGCCTTGGATGAGAGCTCCTTCTCGTCCTCGGTTTCTAACAGAATGGCCACTCCGGTCTCGTCTCCTTTCTTCACTCCCGATTTCAGCTGCATAGCTGAGATCAGCTGCACTCCTTTGTCCTTCTTTGTGACGACATCATACACTCCAGGCTCGAACCCAAAGCAGCCTGGTTCCATGAAGTACACACCTCCAAGTTTGGGGCACAGCATAGCCCCAATGGTGTTCATTAAGTCTTGACCTGGAATCATGTCATAATCATCTAGGGGAACGATGGTTACCTCTATTCGTCCCTTACAAGGGCCAGCTAATAGCTCCACCTCCGTGGTTCCCTTGATTTGCTTGGTGCTCGAGTTGATGACCTTCATCTTGCTCACTTGCGGTGTTAGGGCCAAGTCTCTAGCTTCTTCACCCAAGTCTCGACAAGAAAGTTGTGGGAAGCACCTGTATCCAACAATGCTGAAAGTTCATGATCCTTGACTCTTACTTTCATATACATCAAGGCATGTTTCGATGGGATCTTGACTTGAAAGGCGCTAAGCACTCTCATAGTGGTCATGTGCCTGAACTTTCACTGTCGTCTGAGTCAGTAGATGCGGTAATGGCATTGATCTTCCATTTCGGACAGTCCTTGGCTGTCGCAAATAAAGCATCCTCGAGGACGGTCCTTGCCTCCTCCTCGTCCCATGGTGCTCTTGTCCTTGGACATAGAGCTCTTAGAAACATCTTTCTGATCGGTTGGCACTTTCTTGGTCGCAATACCCGTGGCTTTGGGTTTCTTCCTCTTTGTGATCCAAGATTTGTCCCTAGGGCAGCCATCACGCTTGTCTTGCCGAGGAGCCTCTTTCTTCTTTGAATCATGGCTCGCCACATGCTTGAAGTCCACCAAGCTCTCGGCTATTGTGATTGTCGTTGCCAAATCAGTAACATTTTGGCACCTCAACTCGGCTTGCGCCCAATCTTGAAGCTCGAAGTGAAAGTTGAATAACTTGTCACTCGCAACGCCTTCACATACTCACGGATCGTCCCGGTGTGCCTCAACTTTTTTAGTCCTTCACATGCCAACCATTCCATGTTGGCCGGCAGAAATCGCTCCTTCAGGTCCTCCCAATTGGTTACAACATCTTTCTCGATGCTTGTCTCCCTTCCTCGCCACCATAGTTTGGCATCTTCATCGAGGAACATAGTAGCAACCTCCACATGTTGCTCTTCGGGAATCTTTGAGGCACGGAAAAAATTCTCCATGTCCCATAAGAAGTTCTCAAGTACTTTGGCATTTCTCTCGCCTTTGAAGGATTTTGGATTGGGAATCTTAATGTTGGAGGGACGTGCACGGCTTCCTTCTCCAACTTTCGGGGTGGCCATAGCCTTCTTCAAAAGAGCTACGTCCGTGGCCAGCAGGTCCAATTTTTTCACGAGTTCTTCCTTCATTACTTCGAACTGGGCCACCATCTCTTATTTTATAGGTGTTGCACGCTCCTCTACATCGGCAGGAGTGCATCAACTTCACGACAACAATCGGTGATGGTGTTGCAGAGATTTGCAATCCGGTCTGCAAGCGTTGTCGCTGGGGCATCGACAGGGACCTTGCCATAGAATCCTTCCATGCACAATTGAAAAGCCTCCATGGCCTTCAAACGGTCCTCGATGCTGGTTACTTGTGCATCCCTCTCTTGGCACGCGCACGAACGGTCTTGAATTTGTTGATGGCTCAAACAAACTCAACGATGGTATGAGCAGAACCTAGCTCCGATACCACTTTTGTCACGAGCTCTAGCGTATGGCCTAAAAATTTTCTCGTCCCTCGGCAGAATAGGCCCTGCACAGCGCACGTGGAAGTATTCTCTAGATGCTCGAAACTGGACAAAGAGTGCCTTGCCTCTTTGTCAGCCTCGCCCAACTTTCGTGCTCCTCGATTGATCGTGAACTCAAAATATAAACGAACCCAAAACACAAGAACACGATGAGATGCTCAAAGTTTTTGTATAGAAACGTTTATCCAGCCCCAAATTAGGGTGGACGAGTACAACAGTATCCTAGTTGCCCTTCGCACTCCTAGGCTAGCACAATCTTGTGGATATGAATGTGCTCACAAGCCTAGCTCTATCGTTGGATCAGACACCACACAATTACAATCTGCCCTATAAACTACCTATTACATGGGTATTTATAGATATGGCTCATAGCCTTGTCTCTAAGTGGAAGAGTCCCACTTTAACCCTTCTTGTTGGAGAAAGAGTCCCTCATGAACTCTACTTGGTCGGCCAAACTCGTTGCTGGAAGTATTCGGCTGATGGAAGGATTCTGTTGCGCAATGAATCCTAGTCCTGATCAAACTCTTGTGCCACACCTCGGGGCCCGTCGCTGTCTGCTCGTGGCTATTCCGTGGCCGCACATGGTCCCGTGGCCGTTCCATGGCCGCACATGGTCCCGTGGCCGTTCCGTGACCGCACATGGTCCCGTGGCCGTTCCGTGGCCGCGAACCTCCAAAATGGCCATGGCCTATCTCCTGCGCACATCGCCGCTACGATGCGCACCCTATCAACTCCTGGCGCCCTAGAGCTAGCGTCGTGGCCGATGTTCGATGCTTACGGTCGTGACACCAGGCCCCAGCGCCCAATCCAATTTTGGGCCTGGGCGAAAAAATTACTAGAGCCCAATAACTAAGGGGCTGTAATATTAAAAAAAATCGGATCGGTTTGGATAATCGATCGGTTATCCAAAATTTTGTAATAAAATTTGAATCCAAAATATTATTTTTCCGGATAATCCGAATTCGAAAAAATTCAAATCGAATGGATAAAATTCGATCAGTTTGGATTCAGATTTGAATTTTCGATTTTTTTGCATGCCTAACGACGAGCGTAGCCGCTGCAGAAAGTGCTATGTAAGCGTCTATACAGAACTGCAAGATAGGCAGTAAACTCAGGGAAATGCAAATTCAGGCGACTAAAGTTTACAAATAAGTCGCTTCTATTGCTGACAGATTTGTGTCAAATTCTATGCAGGATAGCATTTTTTTATTGCTGCAGACGCGGTATCCATTCCTTATTGAATTCTAGACTTTGACCACAACAATGCCAATTCATTGCTTTTTTTTTAAATTAGAACATTTTTGATGGTCCTACACCCGCTGCACCATTTTGAAAATAATGAAATGCTGGCGGTTTTAGCAAGTGAGAGTTCAAAGCTCCATTTGGGTTGATCCAATTCAAGCCTAGAGCATCATTTCTTCGAAAATTGTTGTGCTGGTAGCCTCCTTGCTGACCAAACCGTTACTGATTCTGAATATAGTTCATTTGTTCCATTTCAGCGAATTGGGTTAAAATTCCTGAACCAGGACGCGGCGGCTGACAGCAATGTTAGGGAATCTAGAGATGTCGGCGGGAGCCTCGGGAAGAGTTATCTCACCCTCGAATCGGCTCAGCTGGAGATAGGGTCCAGCGGCCGACTCATTAAATGAGGTGGGGCCCATGAGAAATTATTTGAAAGTGAGATAATTTAATGAATTCTGTTTTATATATTATATAATATAGTATAAATATATTAATATATAAAATAAGAAATTATAATTTATTTTGTATTTTCAGTTTACAAAATTTATAATTATATGAGATTTATTTCATTTAACCCTACGGTTTATGTATTTAGCCATTAGGATTTATAGGATAGAATTTTAGATTTATGCAGCGGTGAAGCCGCCATAATATTTATTTTAAAAAATAAATATTTAGCCATTTAGAGTTAAGAGTTTATACCATTTAGCCCTTAGATTTATAGGATATGGTTTTAGATTTTTACGGCGACTTCGGCACCGTAATATTAAATTTGAAATAAGTAAGATTTAACCTTTAGGTTTATAGAATAAAATTTTACGATTTTATGAGATTTTATAGTATTAAAAATTACTATTTAATGTGATTTTTATATTTTTTTGTATGTTTAGGGAGTGTAGTGGTTTATAGTTTGTTTTTGTTCTTAATATATAAAGAACCATTCCAACCGAGATGGCAGACGGTCCTTCGTGAGAGGGGGCGAGGGGTGGGCGAGGGAGCATGTTCGAATCAAGCAAGCCACAATTTTTCCCATTTTGTTGGCGGGGCCCGCAAAAAATCGTGCAAAGTCGCAACAAAAAGTCGTGTAAAATCAATCCCTGTAAACCAATCTCCTTTTCATATCTTTTTGTATCTCTCCATGAGGTGTCAGCACTCAATTGGTTGTTGAAAAGAGGTGTCAAGAGTAGCATCAATAAGATAGATGGCATGCCCTTTACATATAAAAAAAAATTGGGAACTCAAATTAAGGTTAATCAGAGACTAGAAAGGACTTTTACAGGGAGTGGAAGCACGACATGAGAATTTAAAATAGAAAGGGGATATGGCAGGGATTCATTATCTTCCATGCTATTTACAATAGCATGTGAAGAATTAAGTAGACTAATTGAGTTATCTGTGGAAAGTGGAGAGCTGGAGGGATATAAGGTTGGAATGATCAAAGAAGTGGTAACGCATCAACAATTTAAAGATGATACATTACTTTTTTGCAAGGGAACAATAATAGACATACAAACATACAGGAGGATACTAAAGATTTTTAGTCTGCTATCCGAATTGAGGGTAAACTTTAAAAAGAGCCATCTTTATACTATTGGACATTCAGAGGAAGACACACTCTTGCTAGCAAATATACTACAGTGTAAGGTGGGGAGAATTCCATTCAAATACTTTGAACTTGAAATAGGAGCAAACACTTGGGGTCCGTTTAGTTGACGGAATTAAGCCTCATTACGTGGGATTTGCCTGGAATTGATCCATAATCCCATGTTTACTACACACAAAAAAACACAGCGGTCAAACCGAATTCTGGAATTGAAAACTGGGTCACGCGCGTTTTTGGAATTAACTTAGGATCGAGGGCCAAAAACTAATTCTACCAAAAAAGTTGAATTAACCAATCCCATTTTGAACCTTTAACATCCTCCCTCAACTGTTCAACCAAATGACATTAAATTGCCATTATCATATTAAACATAATTTTATATTCACCGTCTCCAACCTCAAATTGATGAACGCAATCTGTAGAACTGACAAACCCTAAAAAAATTCAATTCACACAGTAAGCCGATCGTGACTCAAAATTGAAAGAACCACGACTACATACGAGGTAATTCTTTGAATCTGAACATATAACATGTGTTTAATTTCGTAATTCATGTGTATTTATATGATTATGTGTTAGCTAATTTTCAGAATTTTATGAGTACACAACTTTATATTCTAGTGTGTACGTTTAGATGGAGTTAACTATGAGCATTGGTAGTAAATTGTTTGCTTTATGGTGTATTGGTGAACTGTACGATGAATACGAGCTTGATGAAGCTACTGAGTTGAGAAGACAAAAGCGCAACACCGCCAATATATAGTTTGAATACAAAGAGACAAAAATAGTATGATTTTGTGGATAGAATGACAAGTTGGTCGCCTTTAGAGTGTTTTAACAATCTAAGAATGCACAAGAAAATATTCAAGAAACTTGTAAACCTGTTGGTAGAAGAGGGAGGATTAAAGGATAGTAGGTACGCATGTGCTAGTACGCAGACTGCAATATTTTTGCGTTTACTGGGGCATCATCAGAAAGTTAAGATATTTGGAACAGACTTCGAAACAAGTTTTAGAGCGGTGAGCAAATATTTTCATAGGGTGGTAGAAACTATTCTTCGACTATCAAGTCATTTCTAGGCAACACCCAAACTTGTAAGCGAAGAATGTGTAGATGGAAGATTTAAATACTTCAAGGTATTATCATCCTCAACAATTCATCCCCTTGACTTAACGTTGTTGGATAGTGTTAGGACTAATTTTTTTCAATTATCATAGTACTGTTTGGGTGCTTTGGATGGTACGTACATTCTCTGCCATGCAATACATTATTCTACAAGGTACAGAACGAGAAAGGATCACATAGCATTTAATGTTCTTGGTGTGGTTGATACAACTGGAAAGTTTGTGTACGTAGCCAGCGGTTAGGAGGGATCTGCCGCAGACAGTAGAGTTTTGTATAAGGCACTGACTAGGGATCTTGGCTTCAAGGTGCCACAAGATAACTGCTGTTCTGATTGTGATACCTATTTCACATATGTGGTTGTGCTTACGTGTTCGTAATGTAACCCTAATGTAGGTAAATATTATCTGTGTGATGGTGGATATGTCAATGCTGAGGGGTTCTTAACACCTTATAGGTCCACCAGATATCATTTAAAGGAATGATGTCCTGGTAACAGGCGGCCACAAAATACGAAAGAGTTATTCAATATGAGACACTCTTCCGCTAGGAATGTTGCAGAGAGAGCATTTGGGATACTAAAGAAAATGTTTGCAGTCTTGCGCAGTCTTACATTCTATCCATTGGAGACTCCGAACAAGATAGTGATAGTGTGCACACTATTGCACAACTACATTATGGGACAACAATATGTGAATCCATTGCTTTCAGACGACATGACAGAAAGTGGAAATCTAGATGCTGACAATATGGAACCAGAAGAGTATGTAACTCCAATGAGAACAAGTGCAGCATGGACTCAGATGAGGGACACTCTAGCTAGTGAACTGTGGAATGAGTTTCTAAGTACTCAGTATTCTGCATTGTCCTATGTGAACATTTATTTGTAAACCTGTTTTGTACTGACTACTGATGTTTGATAGTATTTGTGTTGAACCGATTTGGTGTAATAAATAACAATGATCGTATATTATGTTTGATTTGCTAATCTGGGCTATGGAACCAATGAATTCAAATTTACATGCCCAGAAAAAGCTATCCTACAACCCATCCCGAAGTACAAGCAATAACAACAGCGAACAAGGAGCGCGAAGATCACTTCGAAAACATATTGCACCACTACAGAACACACATATTTTCTTCAGTCAAACTGAAAAAAAAACACTAATAGAGACAATGAAATTGTGCATTAAAGATGGATTCAGATAAGAGAACGAATTTCGCAAGGACTTCAACAAAAAATGAGCCTCCCTCATCGCACAAGATGTGCCGGGAAATCGTATTACCAACTGTGAAGTCCAGAATAGAATCAAGGTGTGGAAGACTGAGTACAATATGCTGAACGACTATCTAAATCTCAGTGGGTCTGCGTTTGACTCTATTTCGATGCAGATCATAGTGGACGAACAACTATAGAGTAAAAGGATGGCGGTATAGTGATTTGACTTTCGTTCTATTATTTGTGTTTTAAAGTTATTGATGATGCATTGTTATACTTTTCCTACAGGATAGCATCAAATATAAAAAACTGAAGAATATAAAATGGACATGATATCATGACTGGTGTGACATATTTGGTAACATAAGGTCAACTGGTGATGGAATGTATGACTACAATAATGCTCGAAGTGCAACTGTAGATTCAGCAAGTAATGAGATTCCATTTGATTTGGACTTAGATGAACAGTTGGAAAATAAAATAGACGAGCAAACTGAAGATCTGCATTAAGAGACTAGAGAAGTTCCTATCAATATGGAGGTCTCACTACCCTGTTACAAACCAACAGGCAAACGTCCACGGAAGAGTAGTGGATGTAGGACACCAAAAATACCTACTGATGAAGATCTCAAAAGAAAGGGATTTATGAATGCACTGAAATCCTTCAAGGTGAATAAAATGGAAAGGGGAGCGTCAGGAAGATGATGGTTGCTGATCATGTAATGCAGGATTTGACTTCTATGGAACTAAACAACATGGAGGTAAACCAGAAGATGAAGATTGTAGATGCGGTTATGGAAATCTTGTAAAGTGGAAGGTCATGTCTAGGGATCAGAAGCAACAGTGGATTGAATCTGTTCTATATGGAAGTTCAGACTTGTAATCACCTTGTATTTCCTAATACTAGACTTTTGTTTGCTTGTTTTTTTATTTTGGATGGATGGGAACATATCTGTGAGCTGTTGGATTATGTTATGACTATATATTCTTTTTTTATACCATAAAAGCAAACATGCCAGATGAAAGGGTTACAACAGATACCCAACTTAGGGTGGATCAAAAGTAAACAACAGCTGCAAAGAAGCCGTAGAAACAGTCTCGGTCAGATGAATACCCTCATCCATTGGTGTATTCAGCAAGACCTCTGGAACAGGGCTTCCATCCGCCCCCAATGCGTGCAGAAGCGTGGTCCTTGCTTCAACATCCCCCCTGGGTGTATTGAAGTAAGGTTGCCCAAAGGAAGTGCCCAGTTCGGGGTAGTCCCACTGCAGAGGTGAGACTGGAGAGCCATATGAAACGATGTGTGCCTACTTACATGGATGAGCCTGCAACACCAGAACTCCTCCGAAGTTGGGCACAAGCTGGAGGTAGAGTTAGGCGTACCGTCCATCTCTCTTGCTGGATCAAAGCAGACGAAATGAATTCGAGCATTGTCGTTGGAAAGACCCTTCTTCGCCAGCATATTAGCTAGGAGATTTTCAATATGCGAGATGAATCGTACGGAGGAGATTCCTACACGCACTGAGAAGCCCAATGTACGCAAAGACAAACGACTCTGAACCACTCCTCCGCAGGCCATCGTCGCATCATTTCGAGCCACTGTAGCATCTATAGACAAACAGAACTCCCAACTATCGGTAGCTAGAGCAGACAAAGCAAGAGTGCTCCCTGGAACAAGACCTGGGTGCTTCCTCCCCTAAGCAGAAAATCTCGCCTGGTGGTTGATCATACCCTGGATACCTGCAAAGAAAGCCTGGATGATTGCAAATATGCTTGTATAAGAGAAACAGTTACCTTGAAAGATTTCCTCATTTTGACTTGTCCAAAGTTTCCAACAAGTAGCTGCAAAGTAAGATTGCCAATCCGTAGAGATCGTAGTGAAAGCAAGGGATGTAGCAAACCAATCGGCAATGGAAGCGACCTGAAAAAATGACCCTGGAAGGTTAGGGAACAAATGGTTCCAAATTAGCGTACTTCTGCTGCAGTCTTGAAGAACATGCATGATTGATTCCGGGTTGCTACACAGGTGACAAGCTGGAGAATCAGATACCCTTCGTTTGAATCGTTCACCATTGGTCCATAGAGCCTGATGTAAAGCTTTCCATAAGAAGAGCTTTATGCTTTCTCGTACGTTAAGGGACCAGATCAGGCTCCAAAGATCCCCTACACTTCCCTGATGAGATTGGAATAATCCCTCCCTGGCTAATGAGCAGGTGAAGATACCATTGGAGGTTAGAACCCATGAACGTCGATCCGGACCAGCCTCCACGGTAGGAAACGGAACTGCTGCAATTTGTTGCACTAAAGTTAAAGGCAGCGATGAGCATATTCTCGCTATGTCCCAACCCCCGAGGGACCAGGAGAAGTCATTAACCTTGAGTGTTAAGTAAGCAGGAGGAATAGGCTGTATGGAGTAATTATAGAGCGGGCGGTCAAATGGAAACCAAGTATCCGACCAAAAAAATATATTGTTGTCGTCACCGATGATCCACCTCGTACAACACCTAACAAGCTCGAAATTCCTGCAAAGTTGCTTCCACAAATGTGACCCATAGGTACCTGATTGCGGCCTATCAAGGAAATCATCAATGAGATTATATTTAGCTCGAAAAATAGAAATCCAGAGACGATCACGATCTGAAGCAAGTTCCCAAGCCAACTTTAACATAAATATATGATTTGAGTCCCAGTTTAATCCAAGACCCCCAGCTTCTTTCCTCCGACAAATCTTATTCCAAACCACCAACGAAGTCTTTGAATTACTCGGGGAACCACCCCATAAGAAGATCCTCACCATTCTGTTGAGTTCATCGCAGGAGGATAGAGAGAGGGACGCCGTCTGCATCTGATAAAGTGGAATAGAACATAAAACTGATTTGCACAATATATTCTATGTTTCATATTTTATGAACACCTAAAACTGATGAAAACTTAAAATTGATGTACGCCTAAAACTGATGAACACCTAAAACTGATGAACATGTTAAACTGATGAACACCTTAAACTGATGAACAACTTAAATTGATGAACAGCTGAAACTGATATAGTAAAACTAAACCAAACCAAACCAAACATACCCAGTAAATCTCGCCCTTAGGCAGGGTCTGAGGAGGGTAAGATGTACGCAATCATACTCCCACCCGTCAATAGGATGGGGTGATAAAGTAAAACTGCTTCCCATAAAAGTCAATCAGATACTTCAAAAAGAGTACTACATTTACATGTTTGCATCACAAAAAGTCATCAGAATGTTAGCTAAGTTGATCATAGGTTTGCATCACCACCATCAAAAAAAGTTGACACCATTGAATCAGAACGTAACAAGTGCATGTGATACTTCAAAAGTCATCACCATATTCATCTGTATCTTCCTCCTCCTCTTCCTCCGGATCAGAGGGATAAGAAGAAGGGCCAATCATGGTGGAGACGGTCTTTAAGGAATAATCACTTTTTGGAGGGTCTAGAGATGGGTGGTAGGAGATATCAGTTATGGATTCAGGTGTTTGCTCCCTAGAGCTTTCGAAGTCAGATAACCACTCTAACGGATAGTCACTTTCAGCAGCTTTATGCCTCATCTCGAGTATAGCTTTTTTCTTCTTTTTTTCATCCACTCTTGCTTCCTCTTTCGGTTCTCACACGCCAATAGATGTTTTTGCTCTAATATGGCGGCTTGCCACTCTTCAAACTCAGCATGATCAAAGGTATTACATAGTAAATCATTCAAGTAACATCATCAACAGTATGGCATATACAATCACACACTGTTAAAATTACATAAAAAATTGAATCTTTAGCTACAAACGTCACTACTACAGATCTCATAGGTACGAACATATCTATGGTTAAGTACATGGTCCATTAAGCAACAAACAGTTTCTAAACGCATCCATAAACCTTCCACCATAAGATTGTAGAATTAATTGAACATTTAATGCTAAATAAACAACCATGCAAGAACATATTATATCCCACAGAAAAGGTAGTAGCTTTAGCACAAACATACCGCAACATCCTCGTCCTGCACGAGGATCAATTCCGATGGAGGCATAGATGGCTGCGGATGGTCATCTACTGTAGGATTATTGCTTGAAATAGGAATAATAGTAGCATGTTGGTCTACTTCCTCTGGGGGTTTTGTCGTCGGAGACTCAGACTGTGCGACAGGTTCAGTCACAGGTACCTGAGGAGAGGTTGATTTTTCGTCGTTTCCACCGTCCATTACTTCTTTGCGAAGGGTTTCGTATTGTAACCGGTGATGTAGTGTGCGAAGAGATGGAAGAGAAAGGAAGGAGGCGGATCGACATACCCCGGGAAGGAGGGCATATTAGTCTATTCACTTTTTTTAAAAAATTGGGCCAACTTTTTGGGATTGCAAGTAAACACGATATTTTTTTTGATTCAATTCCATTCCAGTCTTATTCCGAGAATTGGTGTAAAATGTGGGTTTATACACTAAGTTAATGTAAAAGTAATTCTTTGGGCGAAATTCAAGTAAACGGACCCTAGAAGAACAAGCACTTAGAAGGTTGTACTAGAAGTAATGGAGAGAAGATTGAAGAGGTGGGATAAAAGATTTCAGTCATTTGGAGGTAGGTTAAGGCTTTTGAAATTAGTACTAACCTCAATACCACTATATTATCTCTCTTTGTTTAAGGCACCTAAAGAAGTATTAAAGCAAATGATTAGCCTACAAAGGAAATTTCTATGCACGTAAAAGCAAGGAGGAGGAAGAAAAATTACATGGATAAAATGGAACACTATATACGTTACCCTAAAACAAAAGGTGGCTTAGGAATAAAAAATATGGAGAAATTCAACCTAGTCCTATTAGGGCAATGGGGAATCAAGACAACGATGGGAGAATCCCTGTTATGGAAAAGGGTACTAGCAGCAAGGTATGGGAGCACAACAGTAAATACAGAACAGAATTAGGAGAAAAACAAACAAGCAAAAGCTTCAAAATGGCAGCAAGATCTAACAAAGCGTGTAATCACCGAGACATGGTTCAACACTCAAATTAGAAGGCATGTAGGTAACAGGCAACAAATACAATTTTGGAACGAGACTTGGCTAGGGGAGGAAAGTTTTGCACACAAATACAAGGAATTATATAGCAATGCAAGGGATAAGACCATAACAGTTGCACAGAAGGGTTACCATAATGGAGAAGGGCGGCAATGGTGGTGGACGTGGCAATGAACCTGCACACAAGTAGAAGACATCCAGCTAATACAGCTAATCCTCCAGCTTCAATCGGCAGCAACACCTACACAGATAGAGGATTCCTGGCAATGGTCAAACGACACATGTAAAACTTATAGCACTAACGAAAATTATCATATTTTGATGCAGGGAAATTGGACAAATGAGGAGGCAACAAAACATTCAAAGCAAGCCTGGAATAGTGTCATACCGTACAAGATAAAATGTTTCAATTGGCAGCTATTAAATGATTGGATTCCAACACGTCAATCTGGACCATAGGGGGGTGAGCTTTAATATTGTAGATTGCCCCATATGCAATAGTTGAGCTTGAACACTGTAAATTGCCCCACGGACAATAAGAGCAGACTACGAGGACATGTTGCGATCATGCATTTTTAACTTTATAGGGCAGTGGGATCAATACCTACTGCTGATAGAGTTTGCTTATAACCATAGTCATCACAACAGCTTGGACATGAAACCTTATGTGGCTCTCTATAGGCGTCGAAGCCCATCTCCGTTATATTTGGACGAAGTGGGAGAAAAACACATCTCTGGACTGGAATTGGTACAGCTTGCTAAAGAAAAGGTCATGATCATTTGGAAAAATCTACAATGAGCACAAGACGTCAAAATAGTTGGGCTGATTTGAAATGGCGACCCTTGACTTTAGAAGTATAACCCCTCCACACTTAGAATGATGCTTGTCCTCAAGCATAAAATAAGAATCTAGCTAGAGATGAATTAAAATGATGCACATATACTTCAATATCCGAATAATCATGAATGCAAAATGTATGAAGTATAGGATGTAGATGTGTCTAGCAACATGCAATCAAGCAAATGTGGGCTAAGA